>SWBJ01000188.1:0-92998 GCA_024195555.1 Aureobasidium sp. EXF-12298 | reverse complement strand
ATGACACCCACTGGTTGACCTACTGGGTCACTTACGCCTTCTTGACCGTTCTCGAGAGCGCCGTCAACGCCGTCTACTGGTTCCGTGCGTTATCCCGTCTGCTCCCCTGCAGCTCGTTGACGTTTCACTAACATACTTCCAGCCTTCTACTACACCTTCAAGTTCATCCTCGTCCTCTGGATGTCCCTCCCCCAGACTGGGTAAGCTCTTCCAAGTTTCACTAGCCTGTCCCTTGATGCTAACATCGTCCAGTGGTGCCAAGATCGTCTTCAACTCCCTCCTCCACCCTCTCTTCGGCCGCTTCTTCAACCAGGGCCCTATTGAGACCGCCAAGACCCAGTAAATTTGTCGCTACGATGACAATAATATGGTCTTAGGATACTTGTGTGAAAAGTCTGGCTGTTCTTGACTGGCTTCTTGCCTATCTCGAAGCAGCCTCGTCTTACGAAAAACACGACTTATGCCCTTGAAAATTGTTGGCGAACATGGAGATGAACTAGAAAGAAGTTGCAGTGTTGTTTTAGATCGAGTCTTTTTTAGGCTGTTGGAGATCACATGTTTAGGTGATAGGTATGATGGAAGTATTACAATGAAAGAGTTTGTGTACACCTTCTATCGCCTTGCTAAGTTGTGTGTGACTTGCACGTCACAAAACATGTCTATTGGCCGTTGCCATCTATATATCTGCTGATCTTGCAGTTGTGTCTATAAGCATTCACGTGTACACGTCGCGCGTGTGCCGCCATTTGGAGCAGCAAACACATCGTTCAATATAAGGATTGTCAAGTCTGCTCAAGTCACGCTACACTGTTTCGCAAATCATCGACCTGCTCGAATGATGGACTCTCAAGCCAAGACCGTTGGATTCTTACATCTGCCACCTGAGATACGCAATCAGATCTACCATCATGTGTTGAGCGAACCACGAGGCCTTTTCCTGAACAGTCTTCAGCGGCCACCATTGCTGGCTACATGTCATCAGATTCAGCAAGAAGCACTACCCATTCTCTTTTCCAGCAACCAATTTGAGTTTCACCTCAGCCGACCATACCCAGCATGCGATCCGAACATGATATTGAAACCACAGACTGGCGTCTTCCTTACTAACGTACAAGCCCACATGACCCATATCGTCTCTATCAATGTACACGCGACTATACGCTACGAACTCTGGAATGGATTCTTCACCACTTTTCGCATCAGAACCAGCGGCGGTCATGTTCATGTCGAGCTCGATGTGACCAGTTTGATTGGTCGCGCAAGATCTCTCTGTATGCCCATCCTATCGGCATTGGACGAGCGTATCATTCGAACAGTCGAATCCAGGCACTACAAAGCGCTTGGATTCCATGATCTAGAGACACTGGTCGATATATTTCGTCCACATTTACTCAATGGACTGGATATCTACTTCGTTCCCTGCCATGACACGTAAAGGTTAGAGCAACAAGGGCAGGGTTGGCACTTGACTTTGATTATTCGCAGATGCAGGTGGTAAAACTGCATTGAGACCGCATGGCCGGATATGGCCTACGGTGACTCAACCGACAAAACAACGATGATGTAGTCCACAAACTCATGAGACGCCATCAAGTACATAAGCCCTCGATCCCTCGAAATCGCAAAGAGGAAACACAGTGCTTGACCAAACCCAAGAGTAGCGAACCAAAAATATCGAAAATGACATCACCAAAAATCGACGAATCCGCCGATCGCGACACAATTTCCGAGTCGCTGCTCGCCGACTCGCGACAAGAAGCCGTCGCAACAGACAGCGCAGCTTCCTCTGTAAGAGCCGATTCTCCCAGCTCGGTCGCGACACCATCCTCCACGCCCTCGACACCGAAAAAGAAAGCCCGCCGTGCTAAGCAACGACAAACACCGCCTTCGCGCGTCGACACTCCACTCTCCGCCGCTGCCCCCACCGACGATACTCCAATGACCTCCGTCCCACTCCTCATCTGCAGTCTCGGCAACCCCGGCGCCGCATACGCAAACACCCTGCACAGCGCCGGCCACAACGTGGTAGCCGCACTAGCAACACTGCTCCAAGCCGGCCAATTCACAAAAGACCGCTCGTATGGCAATGGCACACTCACACGCTCCTACGACCCAGAGGTACCTTGGACATTATGGCAATCCCCCACTTTCATGAACGAGAGCGGTAAAGGCGTTTCTGCTGCTTACCGCACCTGGGCGCGAGAAACCAATATGCAAGGACGATTGGTGGTTGTGCATGATGAGTTGGAAAAGCCATTGGGTTCGGTGACGATACGTGATAAAGAGGGGCTTTCTGCTAGAGGACACAATGGGCTGAAGAGTTGTTTGGCGAGTTTGGGTGGTGTGAAGTTTGTGAGGGTGGGTGTGGGGATTGGAAGGCCTGTTAGCAGAGAGCCGAATGATGTTGCGAAGTATGTCTTGAAGAAGATGACGCCGGTTGAGAGACAGAAGATCGAGGGTTCAGCAGAAGATGTTCTGAACATGTTGTTGGCTATCAAGGGATGAGAGAGGCATGACTTCTTGGATATTACTCAAACCGTTGGCTAGAAAAGTCGACGACAGACCTATCTACACTGGACCAGGATACCGACGGATAGCCCACGAACATCCGCCGTCATAAGAGCTGGAGCTGCGGATACACCAGTGCAAGACCTGTGCTAGATTCTGCTCTAGTGAGCCCTTAGCTCGACGCACACTCGACCGTGGAGGTTGGACATCAAATTCAGCAGCACAGTCACATCGCTGTGATACCATTAGCTCTGTCTCCAGACCGTCGGTCATAGCATACTTTACGACTCCTCTTTTCAGGAGGCTCCATAGCGAAGATTCTGGTTCTTGTTCATTCGGCGATTTGACGCTTCACGAATATATGGCAGCGATATATTTCGAATGCCATGGTGTTTTTACCTTACCAAGCAACCATCTGTACGACGCCCTTCCATCGACTCTACATATGTCTCTAACTCAAAGAATTGCTGTGGAGAACCCATGCCGACTGACAAGATGAAGGCTGATGTTTCGTGTCAAGGGCCGGTATCTCATGAAGGCACTGCAGACATCCAAATCTGACATCGTAAAGTCAATGGCGTATGCTAGACGTTGATACATCGATGATCATAGGGAAACTTCGAGCATGTTCGCCTTTTGAGTCCTCGTTCATGTCCACTTGTAGCAAACCATTATGTCAATCATAGTAGATAGCTATATCAACTTACCGTGTCCCGCGGAAAGAGGACGGTACTCTAGCTTTGTAAAGAGGGTATACTTGTGGCTACAATAGGGAATGATGGACTAGCGAAAGAAGCCAGACTAACTAAGATGTATTGCAAAGAAAGAGATGTGAGGGAATGGTCCGCAGAGAGAAGCCAACGTGGACGATGGGTATTCTGTAGAGGACGTTATACAGTGTAAGTAAGTCGCAATATACTGTAGTGAAGGCCATGAGGAAAGGGTATCCCGTACGAGAACTACGACCTCTTGTTCGAAGCGGCACCTGTCGTCTCTTTAAACATTCCAGCAGATCAACCCTTAATTCTCGACGAACATGAACCCAAAACACAAAAGACACACGCGCGCGCTTAATGTTTTGACCACAAATACCTGAATCGATTAGTCCCAGCAGCATGGTTAAACTACAAAAGTATTAATTCACAGTTTACTGACCTTGCAGAAGAGTGGCGAAGCAAGAAAAGATTATTTCATGCTTTTCGGTACGGTTGCTTGCCGGGGGGCTCACAGGCTCATACTTTCGGTGTTATAGGACCGAGGAAATCATATACTTCTCGCAAACCGCCGACCGGTAGGGCAACATGTCAGATCCAAAAAAACACTATAAGAGAGTTGCAACTTACAGGTTCCGAAAGGCTTGGTTGTTTTAGCAAAAGAGGTTGTTCGCTGTCAAGGATCGTGGGGATGGAAGAAGTTTGTTTTGTGATATAGCTGCTTGGGTTTTGCTATATTGGTTGCCTGAGGCAGCTGGAGATTGTGGTATGGGGGACCACCCTGGCTGTGTCTTTCTTCGTCGTCTAGGTTGGCCTTTTTCGTCCTTGTCACTTTGTACTCTATGGTCACACTTCTGCCCTACAGCCACAGGACGGTCTTACTCACACGTCAAAAAATATTCCGGTCTTGATATGGGATTGGGATCAGAAGGATTTCGAGGATGTTTCTCCTCGGTGTCCGGCCGTAAACGAGGTGAAGCAGGCGGCAGTCCCATTATGGAAGAAACGTCGCATTAGGGTTGTCGGCCTGCACAAAGCCCTCTTCAATAATGCCACTGAGATGCATGACCATTGATCATGACACAGTGCATGGAGGAACGAGACCCTTTACGATACAGGAGAAGATGTCATGAGATATGACTCTGCGGCATCTGTAGCTTGACAAAATCCGGAGCCGAAGGCTTGAATCCAGAGCAAGTGGAGAGCAAACGTCAAAGCAACCGTGGGAGTCGGGACATGGGTCGAGTCACGCAGCATATGACCGACTCACTACTCCTGACCACTCAGATCCGGCATCGGGACCAAGTCATTGAGGCCCAAGTCATCAAATCAACTGCGATGGACAGAGGGGCCCATGGTCATTGTACAGGGGGATTAGGGAAGCACTGATTCTGCTGCCCCGTCGCCCCCAGTCCACTGCGCCGCCGGCCAATCTTGACAAGACATTGTCTTGAGCCCCGGCATTGCATTGCATGCATGGGCGGAGTTGTCAGTCGACCCACGAGTCAGTCGTAGACTTCAACTGCTGATCTACTAGTATTTTCCAACAACTTTCTGATATTGAAAAGCAGCTGTTATTGCATTGAGCTGGAGGTCAAGTCCTGGTCCGCGGCAAGGCAGGGATCGGCTTCTGGCGGAATATGCGAAACTCTCTTATTGATTGCCCTACATCCTGATCAACAGCAAATTGCCTGCGCTAGAGGGGAAGCACGTACTGGCTATGTCTACATCCTCGAGCCTTCGAGATGAAGGAGGCAGCAGGTCAACTGCACTACTAGAATCCCATACGACAGTGAGATCGAGCAAGCGACGCGATGCTGCCTCGAGGTTGGATCGTTGCTTCGTACGCGTCATCATGGTGTGTTCCTTGTTCAAGATCACAGATCAGTCGCAAGGATCGTGTACGATGAGCATCGTGGAAATGCACTCCCGCCTGAGCATAAGAGTAGACTCCTCGATCATTTGCAGCTCCCACAAGCAGCGCGTTGTTCTAGAGTGATACCGTTTGGCAATCAAAACCTCGTAGCGCAAGCTGCCTGGCCGTCAAAAAGCGACTCTTGCATGTGCATGCATGAACCTGATACTTGAGCAAGCGAGGCATTCCCCTCACCGCAGTATGACAGAGAGGCTCGTCCAGTAACCTCGACAGCAGACGAAGCACCTCGAAGGAACTTACCTGTGGTTGGTCCCTCTGGATAGTCGATAGAGCATCGTGATCTGGTTGATGATAGTTGAAGCGCCAACCTCCTCATCAGAATGCCACCGGAAACCCTCGTCAACGCCTTTGATTGCTTGCTGGCGCCACCGCACACCAGATTGGGCAGCTTCGAAGCCGTTGACGGCAGTGCCGCGCATCCTCTCGAGGCGCGCTCGAGCTAACCTCAGCAACCTGCCAGCTAATGCAGCGATTTAGAGGGTGCCGACGATGTCGGACAACTGTGACGATGCGAGATACCAAAGGGTACCGAGTAGGGTCAAGACACGTTGCTCTGATCGTGAACTTGCTCTGTCCCGTGGGCCAGAAGGGCAGAGTCCGGTACCTGGCTACGAGTGCCTGCGACCTAACCCCACCCACCTCGTAATATTGCGCAACGTGATGAACGAACGGTAACAGGTCTAAGCGCGCTGGCAACATGCGAAGGGGTGTTTCCTTTTCTCCAGTACTTTTTCCCGGCTCTATGGATAGCACCGGCCAAACAAGTGATCGGATGCGGCATATTCAGCAAGTGCGGCGGACGTGCCAGGCGCTCCGTGGAGCATGTGCCTGAGATTGGTATTTATCGAGCTTCAGGGATCATGATCCCGTCATGTAGAGAAGTGATCTGCTCGTGGAGTCGTACGGTGAGCCCTCTACCAGTGGCGCAGCGCGTTAGGCGTGAAGTTTCTCAAAGTGTTGAAACCCAAACTGAGCACAAGCTGCCGGGGGGAGGGCATCAGCACAAGCCTCGTGACTTAGCGACGTAGAAAAGAAACCCTGAACACAGATAGGGTTTGCAACAACTTAAACAGCAAAACAAGAATTTGGCAACAACTGTCAAAAACAACTCACAAGATATTTGACTTTGTCATTCCTGGTGGGTGCGAGGAACCCGAGAGCTAATACGAGCGAAGACCAGGATCTCCACGTGATATCGAAGTCAAATGAAGAAATTAGCTTCAGGATGCAAGATAGATTGCTTGCACCATGAACTCTGAGGTCGACAAAACAACAAAGGTACCTACCTCATGCACCCACTTAGCAACAGGGTCTCTGCTGTGGGTCACATGGATGTTGCAGGCGGTTGGCCGAAGCTGGTCAAGAAAGGACTTAGAGCATGCTCGTCTGGGCTCTGGAAGAAGCAATAGCGGGACTAAGGTCGACCGTCGAGTAGAGAAAGAACACTCCAGATGGCTCGTGAGTCGTCATGGCCACTAGCAAATACCAGATGACATCCTTACGAGCACTCGTATATCGAAGCCGGTCGGTACCGTGATGCTCAACGGCGCCCAAACCGGGGACACTGATGCGGAGGCGGTGGAAGGCAAGGTCAGGCGGCGGCTATCGAAGGGTTTGAACGAGCTGAATCCTGAGTTATCCCCGCGGCCATGTTTGAAGCGCCCAGGGGTCGTCTTAGACGAACCAGTTTCGGCAGGCCTCGTAACGGGACTTGGTCTGCACCTCTTGGGTTTACCGACTCTGAGCTTCTTCAAGGTTCAAGCTGTAATTGCGCCAGCCGACGTCAGAATGTCTTTAGCAAAAGTCATTCTGGTGTCGCAGTCCTGGGAAGGTGGCCGTGCAAAACGGAGAAACATCCTAGGGCTAGTCCAGTGACAAAGGTGATGGATGAGGCGTTGTGAATTCTGGAAGACTCAGGGCGGCGAAGGGAGATAACGTCCTACAGCAGAGCAGACGTTGCGAGCGGAGGAGCCAAATGCGGTATAATTAGAGAAAGAAATGGCTGGTATGCCGGTCCGAGTGAGACTTCAATTCTAGCACCGGCAAGCCACGGTCAAAGACTCGAGGGCGATCGTTGGAAACTCAGTGTTGCGCAACTTGACAAGGTTGACGGCAACCGTTGTCTTGCGCCGGAATCGGGGGTGAATTTACCTTCGGCAAGCTGACCCTAAAGACCATGCGCCATTTGCGTTGCATGCCAGATTTGGTTCGAGGGACGATGGGCCTTGTACAAGGAACAAAACGTGCGGCCGAAGGCTGCATTGTACAAAAGGGGGAGGTGCGAAAGTGATCCATCACTTGATGTCCGATTACTCGATTACTGAGCAACAGAGAAGGACCGTGTTGCTCCGGCCGAAATTGGTTTGCACTCCGTGACCCCGGCGCCGACCAACCGATTAGATGTCTCGATCTAAAATCAGTCCTGGATTCTCGAGTACTATTTGAGAATGGAATGCACACGACTCGAAATACGTGCAGACCCAGCCTCGCAGGTATACATGTTCCGAGAAGTATTTGCGTTTCGGATCAGATCATGCTTAATGCTCCCAGTGCATGATGAGTTCTTCTGGGCGCAACGAAGAACATGACGCAAAGCCAAGGGTGCTAGATACCTTGGTACATGTTGAAAACCGCAACGGCCCCCTCCGACGGGTTCTGCTTCTGAAGTTCCTTAACGCGAGCGAGCGTTGGAATTCTGGAGCTTCGACCAAGACAGGATGTGTCTTGCTCTTCGCCTGTTTAGTCATGGGACGTATGAGCATAGTACGTACTTGCACGAGCCAGATGCATGCAGCATATAGGTACATGCATTCAATGTGGTATACCACGGCATTCTCCGCCTACAGTGCAATGAATGTCAGGGCTGACCTCTTCTCGAACTCTAATGGCACATACGGCAAGATTGCCAGATGACATCCACCCATCTCCTGTCGATCATTGATCAACCCCAGAAGGTCACGATAAATCCAGCTGCTGTTCAATTCGGCGCATCCGCAATAAAGTCCTGGCAGACTACTCGCTACGCGCGTCGCTTGGCCTTGTCCGTGATTGTCAGAGCAGGCGCACGCTGAAGTCATACAGAGTGCAATTTTTCAAGCAACAACCTGTTCCGCAATTTCCAAGGCAGGGGCTGGTCTGTGAGCTGCTCTATTCACGTCGTCATATTGACTTTCGACTACCACCGATGGGGCGTCTTCTAGAAAGAGTGCACCCGCTATGCTGGTACGAACGTCTGTCCTGAGCGTTTGACTTTCCTCACTCCTTGGCTTCCGTTGTTCATGTACAGGCGCAGGATATTGCTCGTTCAGTTGTATATTTGTCTTCGCCAGCAGACAATTGTTACGCGTACAATTGATGAAGCTATGCGCAGGTCCGCTCCTTGGGGCGACTAGTCCTGTCGCCAGCCTCCGAAGAAGTGGCGTTGCGCCGCTGCAAAGACCTTGCCCGCTTGGGGACGAGCCGCTAGGATCGACTTCACTGCGTCCTCGCACTAACTCGCTTGTTATTTTCCAAAATCTCTGCAGAGCATCCTGCAGCCCCGTGAGGAGTGACAGTGTACTCAATTGGAGCTGTTGATTGTTCGACACCTCCCTACTATGAAATAGCAGGAGTTGGGTCCAGCTTGCTGGACGCCGAGCGCGATGCCTAACCCAGCATGCCGGATTCAATTGTGATGATTCAACCTCAATGAGCTCACCATCCTCGACAACTCGAGTTTGCGTTTGAGAGATTCGAGTCTTCTGCTATAGCGCAATCCGTATCTTCCATCCATACCGATCTGTTCACCACCTGACGCTAGCACTAATCATGGTCAACATGCTCGCAGGTGTATGATTACATTCGTGGATCAGACGAGTGTACGTAAAACGCCATATAAATATACCGAGGTAGTTAGTTGGGAATAACTCGAGGTTAGGAGAGAACGACGGGGTCGGCTCGCATGCCCTGCCCTGCGGCCACATGGCTCGCAGCCGCTTCGCCTTAGTCTGTCCTAGGGGCAGTTACGTTGCTTAGGGCAGGATGTCACGCAACCAATCAGACCGTCCATCTTGAGCAGACACGATTAGTGACCAGATTATTCTCATCTGAGATGTAGCTCTCAAATACATTCGAGGAACGCGTGGATGGTGAACCAGATTGTTGGAAACGTAGTGGCTGTGTTCCAAGTTCGAGCGCGCGCCGCGGAGTCGAGCGTGACATCTCAGTTGTTCGTTCAGGTAGAGGGTACCGCTGGCCGGATAGAGCAACTCCGCCTGGTTAGCACGTACCATTAGAGTCGCTGCTTGATCGTCATCCAATGAGTGGCTTGCCGTAGTGGTGATCCGCGCTAAGTCCTAGACCTCCCATCAGTCACCATCAGTCGCCGCTCCGCAGTTTCAGAACACGGACAAGTGGACAGTGGACGTGTCGTATTGCTTTTGCGGAGCGCTCGACCCGGTCACTACGATGCGAGTCAACATGTCAGCTAGACATCAAGCAGCGAAGGATCGAGGGGATGCAGGTGGCCGAATGGTAGCGTCCTGTCAATGTCGCCTCGTCAGGCATGCAATTGCATGCATGCAGCAGAACGAAGTGTCGAAGTGCTCGCTCGCTGGACCCCCGTGGTATGGGCTGGACCTTGACCGGGCGGCCGGGTCCCTGGGATTGTCTCTGCAGGTCATCATCATCAGCAAGAAGCGCTGCAATGATCGGGTTCCCGCGCTACTGTATGCCCTTACCTAGACGGGACACGCACCCGCTGGACTAGGGAGATGCTCCGTCCAGTCAGCTAACGAGCGGCTTCACACCCCTTCTGGGGTCGCCCTGACAGACGTTTTCTCATTCTCACAAGAACCGCCGATGCTAGCTCCGAACCACTCCCGCTCGACTGGCACAATTCTAATTCAATTAAAGACATCTGTGCCTGCTGTCAAATCGCCCGTTTCTCTGGACTGTGTCTCTGATCTCTTCCCTTCCGATTTGCAAGTCTCGCCGAAGCCAAGCGCGTCCGATCGTCACCGGCTCTCGCGTCCTGCTTGAACAAGAGCGTCGTTGCGGCGCTGCTTCCCCTCTTGCTAAATAGCGGCTCATCCGTGCTGCTGTTCAGTGTGATTTTTATTAAATCTGCGGATGCTCACGCACATTACTTTTACTCTTGTCACCCTTTCCCCACCGAGAGTCTATCTTCCTCCAAAAACTTAACCCCTCAAAACTCTTGAAGTTTGTTAGACGCACTCCCGCCGCACGCCATTGTCCGGTCCAAACTCTGATCGTCTCGTCGGTGCCCAACTATTGGTTCACCCATCGACTCACGATTTCTGATCACTGTTTCCATCTTGATCTGTCCTCGGCCCGAACATACCTTGTCAGCGTGATCACAGCTTCACCCACTGTCCAAGCTGTGCCTCGAAGTCAATCTTGCTACAGATTGCCCTGCTTGCTCTCGTCGAGCACCCTCGAGGTAGGCTCCCGTCTGTGGTTACAAGCCAGAAATCAGGACCTTTGTTGACTCGACGCAGCTCTTTGCATTCAGTTCGCCAGCGTCATCAAGTCCCGCGGACGCGACCACTAGTTGACAAACCAACCCCTCCCGACGTCGTCGAGCCACAAACAGTTGCTCGGTCGACTCTTGACATATCAGACCTCCACATCACTCGAAGTCTTGTTGGTCAGCAAACGGGTGAGTTAATTCGTGTCTCAACCCTCAGCCTATCCACTCGACGACTGACGCGAATCAGAATATTTGAAAGCTCACAGTCGGTTCCGATTGCAGCACCAGCTCGACTTGGACAACCGTAACTCTACTTGCCGGTAAGTGTAAAGTCTATTTCAACGCGTTGCGCTTTCTACGAGTCTAGCGCATCTTCCCCAAAGCAATCCGTGCTCCCAGCCTGTCTCTTCCCAATATGCTATCACCGTTCTCTTCCCCTCATTCATCATAGACCGTTCGCACCACCATCACGACTCTGCTCCCCTATTTCTACTTTCCTTCTCAAACTATATCACCTGCCCCGTGTGCCTGTGGTTCGCAGCTTTGTCAGACCATCCGAGCACTCAATTACTCCACGGCATTCTTGCGCAAATTCACTCTGCCATCCAGTCATTCATTCATCGATCTTGTTTTCATCACGCGAAACGTTCGCTGACCTGTCAGAAGAAAACAAGTAAATAAGGCCTCGAATCCTATCCTGGATTTGCTTTTATTCTCAGCTTTATCATTTCAACCTTGTCAACTATAGTTGACCTCTATATCTACCTCAATCCTCAAGGTTACTGCCATCATTGAACAAGATGAGCGGCAGTGGCTCTGGTTCTGGCCCTCTTCAGCCTACATGGCATGGATTCATTCAGAACAGCATGGACGGGCTTGTCCTCTTCGAAGCCTGTCTAAGTGGAAAGCTTCATCATGTACCTCGTCGCCCTCACGACCGTGAAAGGGCGAGCTTGATTAAGAGCGGAAGTGTCTTCATCTACGAAGAGAATGCGTCAGGCATCAAGCGTTGGACAGATGGTGTTGCCTGGAGCCCTAGTCGCATCCTTGGAAACTTCTTGATCTACCGCGAACTCGAAAAGCCTTTCCCTCCCGGCGAGAAGAAGCGGGCAATGAAGCGCAAACGATCCTCGCAAGAACCCGAGGGACGCCGGGACTCCGAAGAGAACGAAGTCACTGAGTACAGCAGACTGCCTCCAACTCCCCCGTCGCCTGCAAACCCCCCAGAATCCAAGTCTGCTGCATCGGGCGCGACTGACAGCGAGAAAGAGGTGGAGCGCCAGCTCATCGGCTCTCTGGTGGATAGCTATGGCTTCAGACCTAACGGCCTTGTCAAGAAGACCATGAGCATCTCGCTGAATGGTGTCTCACACCACCTCGTCTCTTACTACACTGTGGAAGATGTCAAGCAGCGAAAGCTCCAACGTCCATTGACCGACACGCGTCTCAACGGTATCGCAATTCGCCCAGAGTTGTACTTGAAGCAAAACTTCCGTGCACCTGTCGAGGAACAAGACCAGTTTGCCGTCGACCACAGTGGACACGCCTATCCTCAACTGAGTGGCTACTCACACATGGTAGCACCTTCAGGCTACATGATGCGCCAAAGCTACGTCGCACCTGGCTACCCACCGATGTACGGTGCTGCACCTGTTTCCACGGGAGCAGGGGTATATGCTAGCTTGCCAGCTACGGCGCCCGCACCTTCTTGGCCTCAATCATACAGCACAGCACCTTCGCAGCAAAGCTACAATGCCTACTACAGCCGCACCGATGCATCAACCCCTCAAGGATCGACTAACTCATACACACCTATGCCGCCGATGCAATCGCAATACCAATCACCCATGAGAACGTCTTCTCAGAGCTATGGTCCCCCAAGCAGTATGACTACTTCATCTACTCCAGTGGCAACACAATCGCAGTATCAGCCAACACAAACGGCCACAGCTTCACAATACCAGCCAACAAGCTATGGTGTTCAAGCCAATTCTCACCAAAGTGCTTCTCCTCAACAACAGAGCATGAGATCACCTCCAGTGGGACCCCCACCACAGTCGATGAACGTTTACCCCCCTCGCTCCAATCTCCCTGGCAATCTCCCTAGCATGTCAAGCTACAGACAGTACAGTAATCCTGGACCACAAGGCGAGATGCCCAGCATCGGAATGGGATCCGGATATGGCAGCAGCCACTCACAGGCTAGTAACACAAGCTACGGTGCATCCAGTTACGGACCACCTCCTGGGAGTCTGAGCGCACCTCAAAATTACCGACACAGCAGTGACGCAGCCCCCCCTGTTCAGGGCGCGCAGTACTATAACGACGGAAAGCCTGCCGTGAGCAACTATTCTTGAGCAAACAACGATTATTCTCTTCAGCCTGTTTATGTTAACGGCCCTTCCTTTCTTCAGAGTCTTGCGGTTTAGCGAGTCCTTTGCTGTTTCATTATCTCTTTCTTGCAGCAGGTGACGGAGTCTCGCAAAAGTGAGGACCTGGCCTCAGATAGCTAGGACAGTGTTGGGCATCAATTGCTTGTACTGTATTCGGACCAGGCAGCATTGCAGTGTATAATTAAAAAAATTTCAAACTTATCATTTCACCCCTTGCGCACCACCGTCAAATCTACAGTGATTTGTCTATATTCCTGATCACCTCTATTGAGGCGTGTCTACAGTCTACAATAGATCGTTGCTCAACTGGTGAGCGACATGTTGGCACATCTTCTTTTCTCGGCCACAAAACTCAGCAGCGAGCTGTGCAGGGCAACAATCGTGACGATAATGATATGTAGCTCTTGAAAATTTTCCTAATCGTGCATCCGTCGGCTCATATTGCTCTGCGACACAAAGATCCCCCTCGCATAATTGTCAAGACTCAGCCCTGAGAGTGGTTTCTTGGATGTGCTCTCGAACGCCTTGGACTTTGGGATTTGCAGCGTCCTCTAATGACGATCATCGCGAGCGTTGGCGTTCTCATGTGATTGTCTTTCTTCCATCACTATTGGTGAACGGACCTTTTTGCAAGCGCGCCGAACAAACGACATGTCGCATCCAACTGCAGCGGTCAATAAGACATTATTTGCGAGCCATGGAAGCTGGTCAATGGCACGTCTCAGCATTTCAGGCAGACTGTCAGCTGTCAGCTCCGCCGCCATGACCGGCCGATCACTGCCTCTACTGTGCCGTGGCCGTACCTTCGCCGCGGTCTCAAGACCATCAGCAGTGTGCTCCGCGCGTCTAGCAATCCGCCAGCCTATTCAGCAGTACCATTGCACTCAGCGGTACAATTTTGCCCTGGGCTCCTCGACTGAGTAATACCCACCCCATGATCGTATCCAAAGCTATGGAGGCTGTGTGATCTAATACTTGCTATCCTAGCTCGTATTCTCCCTTGGAATCAAGCCGACGTCGCTATTCTTCAACCTCGAAGGACAGCAGCCTCAAGACCCCTGTAAGTTTTGCTGATAATCCCACTCAACGTCTGATTGCTACGCTTCGTACCGTTGTGTATCAGATGGCACACGTGGTGCTTCTTCCTAATCTCTCGCATGCTGGCTCAGGCCTTATACTTTTATAGGGAAATTTGAGATGCAACATTGACTGACAATTGGCACAAGAAGGAACATTTGAGATCTGAAGTGCCAGACACGGAGACGCCTCTCCCGCAGGGTCTCAATGTTGTAGGCCCGAAAGCGAGTATCATCGGCGACAAGGTCCGCTCCTTGACACCACGAGAGCAAATTTACAATGTTCCCAACATCCTCACCGCGACCCGCTTAGTCGCTGCACCCTTTGTTGGTTATCTGGTCTTGCACGAGCAGCACACATGGGCACTTGCTCTTTTCGCTTATGCAGGTATCACTGACTTGGTCGATGGATGGATTGCCCGCAAGTACAAGCTGCAGACTGTTGTCGGCAGTGTTATTGATCCCATGGCCGACAAGTTCTTGATGACCATTCTGACTGTAACATTGTCCATGAATGGTCTCTTGCCAGGTGGGTAATCTCTTATGCTGGAAAAAATGAGGTTTCTAATTCGTGATGCAGTATCTCTGGCAACTCTCATCCTGGGACGTGATGTATCTCTTGCAGTGGCTGCTCTTTATTGGCGATATGCATCTTTGCCAGCACCCAAGACCTTTAAGCGCTACTGGGACTTCTCACTGCCATCCGCCGAAGTGCACCCTACCACTATGAGCAAGTACAACACTTTCCTACAATTGCTGCTTATTGGAGCCACTTTGGCATACCCCGTCATCACAGCCGACAACCACCATCTCGGTATCATGCACGACATCGGACTTGGAAAACTTGACCTCGCTCAGTTCATGACCTATTTCCAGACCCTGGTAGCTGGGACTACAGCATGGAGTGGACTTAGCTATGCCTTCCTCAAGGATGCAGTCAAGATCCTAGGCAAGGATGAACAGCTCATACTCAAGCAGGGAAGAAGGGGTAGAGCGATCATTGGTGTGACTTTTGGCAGTGTCGTTATTGCTGCTGCGTACTTGGCACTGACCAAGGACTTGCCAAAGAAGAAGGAAGAAGGAGTGATCGCTTAAATTTTCGACCAACCTCGAAGTGTCTGAACTTGGGGAAATGCATCTGATGTAACATTGAGCATATCTAGCATACGAAAATTGCATTCTTTGTTCCAATCATCCATCAGCTAATCTAAATGTTCTGCAGCGGCAGGAGAGTAAGAATTCGCACGTGAAGCTGGAAAGACGCGACTTCCTGTCTTACTCCGGGTGGTTTACTTTTGGTCTTGAACTCAGCTCACGCTTGCCCTGTCTTAATTGTTTGCTTGCTTGCTTTCGTGGGTTCTTAGTTTCTTCCCTTCTCAACCCCATCTCGATTCCATCTCATTGCGTTCATCGTCCTTTGCTTATAGCCTCTACTTACATCATCTTGCTCGCCGCTGATCGTCAGACCTCATCACATCACAACACGAACTCCCATCATCCATCACCACAAATGACTAGCGTTGCTGTCAGCGACGGCCAATCACGCGACATCTTTGCTCGAGAATCCTTAAGGGGCCCGAGACCCGGAGACTATGATTCAAGGCTTCCCTCTGCTGATGCCATGGCGCTGTTGCAAGTTTGCTCCTTTACTATGTCCATTCGGGGTGATGTAGAAGCGGGTTATCCGATCAAGATAGCGGACTTTCGTTTGTGTTCTGCCTTTGCCATCTTATCCCCACTTCTTCGAAACTAGTTGCTTTGCTGATTCTTTGATTCGCAGCATGCTCAAGGTCTCTCCGACCGATGCATAAGGACAGTCTTCAACCACGTCAAGAGTCGTACACCTCTACTGGTGTGATCCACATCATCTCCTGGACACCATCTCGATATTACAAGCATGACGCTAGGACCATCACTACCACCGGAAACACCTTTGTGTCACTCCTCGTAAATGCAGTATACCGAACACACCCACGCTTTACAGCTTCTCGAGAAATCTGCTCTCATCACATGCAACCATAAGGGGTCATCAAAGAGAAGACTCTCGTCAATCGAGCTGCGGTCCTCGATCAAGTCCATGCATGGCAGATTGAGAAATGCATACCTAAACGAAGAAGAAAATCTCAGGCCTCCCTACTTTACATGCGCAGCAAACCGTCCACCGCATGACAGCAAATAATACTGCAGACGCAAGATACCGCTTGCCATCTGACCGCCACCACACTGCAATATATCTCCATGCAAGAAATATCTCACACACATATGGCGGTGAGCTCAAAAACGTAATCAACGAAGAAGATATAAATTGCAATCTGGATATCTCCGGGAATGAACAATTTCATCTGCGGGAATAAAGTGACATTTCTTCTGCACTGTCAGAGCTGTCGGAGCTGTCCAGATGTGGAAGTCGCACCTCGTTTATGCGAAACCTGCTTTTGGTATACCGCAGCATGTTGTTACACAACATATGTGGCTTGCTACTTTCATGCAGGTTCGGAGCCGAGTCCCTGAGCTGAGTATTCGCCTGAGGGAAAATAAACGTCTTCATCTAGTATTTTGAATAATTATCTGCTAGGCAGAAATTTTTTGCTACTCTGGAATTTACGATTGAAACATGTGAAATGTGTCGGACGGTTTGGATATACTGCAAGCAATACTCACGTCAACACGAGACATCGTTAGCTGGGATGTGCTGTTTGAGTTGGTATATCTGAAAACTGACATTTACCCTCAATCATCAGGCTATACCATGACCGATCTTATCACTTTAACCGCAGGACGAAAATAGCAAAGATAGATTCAAGGAACCACGGAGTCTAGACCGATGCCCCTCAACTGATAGAGCGTCAGGAACCGTTCAGCAGTATGCAGACTCGAACTGCATCTGATACTTAGCGTGTACATCCACTCTCTTGCAGGACCACTAATCGCGCTGCTGAACAGGTGGAGATATGCAGTCCACAACGCGAACGCTAGCCATCGGCTGCATCATGAGTCTGTACTGAGAACAGGCGAGCCAGCTAAAGGAGACTAAGAAGCGAATCAAAACAAAACTGCAGTGAAATATGATCACTGGATATGTGATGCCAGAGTAGAAAAGCCAGAAAGTGATACACAGAAGCGGCATCTCAATAACAAGAACAGACCAAGAGGATCAAGAACTCCCGTGCTGATGAGCAAGGAAGGGAAACATCGATACACAGCTGAAAAGAAAATACCATCCGATACAGAACTCTTCTCACGAACTGACGGTTTAGCGTCGTGTAAGCGCAGGAGTCCACATTCTTTTGTTTGACCAATGACAAATGCTTGCAAAGCTCGTTATAAGCATTGTTCAAAGGCTCATAACTAACCGTCAGACGTGGTTACAAGTCTGTACACGCCAGAATCTAAATTCGACTTGGCAGAAAAGAGTGAACCCTGCTCGAGTCATCATTCAAGCACGAGTGACCAGAGTGGCATTCCAAGCTCTCACACGGATAATCAGAGTGGAAAGTAGTAGCTTGGGAACACTGATTGCTTTCTTTGGATATACACGAGGGGAAGTTGGTTATAAGAAATGGGAAACCATAAAAGGAGAAGAAAATAAGAAATACCAGCAGTCCCCGTGCTAACCCTCGTCTCATTTCAAATCATCGCTGCGAAAGCAAAAAGGACTTTTATGCGATGTCATGATCTTCCTGATCCATATTAGCATCAGCAGGTTGCTCAGCAGCAGCAGCAGCATCAGCCTCAGCAGCTTGAGCCTCAACCTTAACTCTCTCGGCCTCTCTAGCAACATCAGCAGCTTCAATGGCAGCTTCACTGACAATGGCTTCTTCAACAGCCATCTTGCGTCTCCACACACGAGCCCAACGAGCACCCCACTGCTGCAGCAAAGTCTGCTCAGCACTGTCGCCGTCAAAGCGTTCAATCATGTCGTCTTGAGCTGCGTTGGCGATGGTGACTACGGCTTCAATGATGGCGTTGAAGAGATCGCGCATGGTTTGGCGTTCGCGGATCAAAGTCTCGTCTAGCAAGCTCTTTTGCTCTTCGGAGAGGTCGGCTTCGGCGCGGGCTTGCACGATTTGGCGCATGCGGTTGCTGACCTTGAACATGGTGGCTGAGATCATTTCGTAGATGTGGGTTTGTGCGAGTGCACGGCCGTGCTGCATGTGGTCGTGGAGTGCCCATTCGATGACGCTCATAGGTGTGATGATGGTGTAGTTGAGCAGTTTGTCGATGATGTTGACAGCAGTGCCGGGGTGGTCGGCCCAGTAGTCGATGACTGATGTGATGATTTGACGACGCGCAAGTTCGGATTGGGGACCGATTGCGAGGAGGCGTTCTTTGCATCGCTCGATACAGGACAGAACGTGAGAGAGCGATTTGCTACCAACTGAGCAGATGCTGGTCATGTATGCGTCAGTGCTGGGCACAAGGACATCTTCAACACCCTGCTCGCTGGCGAGGGTCTGGATCTCGCTGATGACAACCTCGATCTCTTCTTCGGTAGCCTTTCTGCGAATCAACGCATGCATGGCATTACCTTGTTGAGAGTAAGGAGTCTGCTCGTCGAGGTACTTGAAGTCAGGAGTATCCTTCATCTTGCCCTCAGAGATCAGGGGTGCGTAGGCCTCGGGGAGAGTCTCTCTGATACGCTTAGCGAAAGAGAGACGGATCTCCTTGTCTAGCGAACCGACGATGAAGGCCTTTCTGGGCTCCAGGTCAGAACGCTCGAGTTCGTCAATCCATTCAGTCCACTTCCAGCGGAACTCGAAGTTGCTCAAATGGTGGGCAAACCAGTCCATATAACGGTATTGAAGCTCGAGATCCATGACATCCAGGCTACGGAAGAGGAAACGGATGGCTCTACCCAGACTGGGAGCAACGGCGGCAGGGGCGATCTTGCAAGCCTCGGTGATGACGGAGTGGTAGTAAACGAGCTTGTGTTCCGAGGTAGGAAGGCGCAGGATTTGAGAGAAGACGGCATCGACGACCAGATCTTCAGGCTTCCATGTCGAGCGTCCTTCGGGGATGTCCTTCAACTTGTCAAAAGCGGTGGCACGCTTGACGAAAGTGTTGGGGGCCCAGTAGCAGTCAACATCGATGAGGAATTTGGCAGCGGCGTTTCGGTTGAAGTCGAGGATGTTGATAGTATCGGTGACGGCGTCTCGTAGCAGCGATGCGGCAATGTTGGAGGTAGGAGGGACGGACTCTACGTCTTGATCGGCAAAGAGCGAGAAGCAGACCTCAGGGAAGAGGGCGTGAGGACCAGGGTTGACGGGCGAAGGCACTGAGAGCTGGGGGAATGAGTGCTTGTTGGGTGCAGCCTGTTCGCCATTCTCGCCCTCAGCAGGTGCCGGAGCAGTGACACGGGTCAGACGAGGGATACAGGCGAGCTTCCAGCCTGAGGCGGCCTCACCCTGAAGCTGACTCTGCAATGCGCTGAGTATGCTGGGGCAAGCCATAGGCTTCTGTTCGCCCTCAGGTGTCGGGTATGGGTCGACCAGGGCCTCGAGGGCATGTGGTGTAGAAGCAACGATGTCGGTCTTCTCCAGCAGCTCGGCGGCGCGTTGTTCGAGGCCAGTGTTGGGGTCGGCCAGGACGTATGGGATGGTAAGGAGGATAATCTTGACCAGCTCGAGACCGACGGCGTCGTCGGACGAGGCAGTCTGAAGGTCTACGGCGCGATCGAAAAGCTCTTCGAGGATGCCAAAGACGCCATGGTCGCTGAAGAGAGGCTGAAGGCAGGCCAAAAATCGTAGCAACAGCTTGACGCTGCGCCATTCACCAGCATCGAGATGACGCTGCAGCAGAATCGATGTGCGACCCAGGACTTCAGCAGCGGAGTCGCTCTTGTCGTTGTTGGCGCACAAGACGGAAGCGGCGACAAAGGGGATCTTGAAAGGTTGCTCGAGAACCAGGGAAAGGACCAGATCGCAGTACGTCTCCTTGACGTAGTTGTCGTGGTAGTTTTCGGTAACGAGCTTTGCGATTTCCGTCACTTCGTCCTCAGGGTTCTTCATTGGCGACTCAGCGACAGAGAGAAGCTGGCGGCGTAGCCTTGTACCGGGAGGAGCCTCCTCATATCTTCTGCGCTGAGGTCTGCGATCGTAACCACCCTCATCATCGTCTGTAAACAAAGCAGGTTAGCTCGGCGAAAGACGAAGTGTGTGTTTTGTGTTGGATTACCTCTGTTGAAGCGTCTCTTGCGGTTGTTGTAGCCGCCGCCTCCACGTCTATCGTCGGACATTATTCTGTCTGGGTCGTGCAGTCGAACACGCTGATGGACTTGTTCGCTGGCAATAGCTTTGTTGCTTTGGTAGCTGAACTTCCCTCTTCCGCGCGGACCTCTTGGGACGAGAATCCGACGCGGCTTCTTGGCGCCTTCCGAGATGCTCAATCGGGACAGCTCTTGTGCTGCTGCTTCATCTGCATCAACCATCCGAACTTCCCCCATTTCGACATCAATCATGTCCACATCTTCATGTCTCTCGACTGCTGCCAGTTCTTCGTAACCAACTTTCTTGCGAGCCATCAAAAGCTGGCGCTCCTTCTCTGTCTGTCTGGCCATGGCTGACGATCTTGTAAGATGAGACTCGGAAGTGTCCTTGTGTACTCAAGAGTCCACCATGTAAGGGATAGATGCTCAAGTTGGAAGGTGGAAGAGGAGAGGTAGATATCGAGTGACCAAGGAAGATGGAAGGAAGTATCGAAGGAAAGGCTTGTTATATATTAATACTTGTCACTGAAGGACCATACGAGAGTGAGCCAGTGTACGGGGACTCTCGAGTCTCAAGAGCCCTTGAGTGAGAGCGGAATCTTGGATCCGATGAGAATACTTGAGCTTATATGGAGTGATAGACTGAGAAGTGCATGAAGCCGTCTGGCTCGAGTGAGAGGAAGTATTGAGGAAGTCTTTAGTATACTTCCTGCGAGCAGCAGCAGTAGCAGCAGCAGCAGAAGACTGATCAGAACGTCTTCTGTCAATCATGAAGGGCTCATTTGTCGAGGAGTGTCGCTCGAGACCCGTTCGACACAAGGGTACAGTATAGTGAATATCGAAAGTTGAAAGAACAAAATCAATTCTGGTCTAAAGTCAGATAGCCAACTGCAAAGCAAACATACACTTTTCGCCCACGTCTGTTTGACTGTGCAACTCTCGTAAGAGCAGGAGCTCTAGACAACAACAGAAACCAGGCCGAGCAATGATAAAAAGGATTAAAAGAAACACGAAGATAAAAGGAAATTTTCCTGCGTTACTTAGTCCTCATCAGAGTGCTCCGTTCCTGGGTCAAAGACGAGACGAAAGCCATCATTCCTTCTGCTCGCGTACCATCAAATACCCTCAACCTCCCTATCATAACTTCTTTGTTCTCCAACTTTGTTGACTCTTCCGAGCGCCGCCTGCAATCCCCGAATTAGGGCGCAGAAGCAAACAAGAACAGAATCGAGAGAACCATCAGTTGATCTGATCGGTCATCTCTGCATTCAGACATGGATGCGACGAGTGTCAAATCTTTCAAATAGAGATTCCAACTCAGAGATCTCTACCGCACCACACTTTGGAAAAAGGAAGAAACAAAACTTGCTCGGGCCACCCATTTGGCGTATAAAATAAGAGAAAGGAAAAAGAACAAGTAAGAGAGACATCCACAGCGATGCCGGCGGCGGAAGCAGCAGCGGCATTAGCAGCAAAGCAAATACTCCGGGAAAACCAGCTTTATTCGACGTCTTGTAATCTGTTCAAGCAAAGGCTTGTCCACTGACCCTTTGTCGAATGCGCGAAATGATTTTGAAAGACTCCAGGGTGGGACGCCGAAAAAGTAGACCGCTGATGGGTCGATCGAAGGTCTTGAAAAATTGAAAAGAGTATGCATCGCTAATTCATGATCTGTGTATAGTTTTTTTGCCGATAGTTTTTTTTCTTTTTGTTCTTCTTAATCCAGTCGTGCCATCATGGCATCTTTGGTCAGAGGCGTCAAGTTGTCAATGTCAAGACCCTTTGCTGCCAATTGGGGACGAACGTGTGCGGGGACAAGTTGGGCGTTCATGTGGGGTGCGATGGAGAGTTCTGAAAAACGTCAGCATACTCCATATTATCATTACAGAAATAGTCTTGCTTACCATGGTGGTTGAAGTTGAAGAGCTCAGGCATGTCCTTGGTGGCACCTCCGGGGTGGCGAGAATCAGGGAATCGGGTGTTGGGATCTCTCAACTCGTCGAAGAAGGGGTGGACCATGGCTTCAATGGCGGACAAACGTTGTGTCGGCGTGTACTCGAGAAGCTTGGAAATGAGATCGATGGCACTGGGGTCGGCCTTGCGGAAGACCTTTCAAATGTGTAAGTGAAAGTTCGCGCGGGATTACCGAGCTGAAACTTACCTTGTTGAACGGGTGAGGCTTGATCTGGGGGAACTTGTGCTCCATGTAGTTGGGGTTCATGGTGCGGATTTGGTCGCGAGTGGGAGTTCCCAGAACCTTGATGATCTCGACCAATTGGTCAATACCCGACTCACCGGGGAACAAAGGCTGACCGAGCATAAGCTCAGCCATGACACAGCCAGTGGACCAGACATCTAAGAAAGCAAATGAATCAGCTTGAAGTCGGTCTATGACGCTTTGCAGTCTACGCACCAATCTTTGTCGTGTAGTTGGTTGCGCCGAAGATGAGCTCAGGGGCTCTGTAGTAGCGTGAACAGATGTACGAGACGTTGGGCTCGTTCTCGATGAGTATCTTGGCACTTCCGAAATCACAGAGCTTGAGGATACCGCTGTTGGGGTCAAGAAGCAGGTTTTGAGGCTTGATGTCTCTGTGGCAGATACCCTGGCTGTGAATGTAGGCGAGCGAGCGGAACAGCTGGTAAATGTACAGCTTGACCTCGAGAATAGGCATGGTTGTCTTCATCTTGTTAAAATAGCGGGATGCGCGGTAGACAGTTTCGGGGACAAATTCGAGTACGAGATTGAGGTAGACCTCGTCCTTCTAAACATCCTGCGTTAGTGACTGAATTGATGGATCGAACGGATTGAGACGTACGCGATCGCCGTTGGAGTAGTAGAAAGCCTTCAGCTCGACAATGTTAGGGTGTCGCACTATCCTCATGATCTGGAGCTCTCTGTTCTACGCAGGGTCAGTCGAACAGCTAGGGGAGTAAAAATCGGGGGTTGGCGACCTTGAAACGCTTGTCCTGAAGCACACGCTTGATAGCAGCATCTTCGCCGCTGGGGGACAGCTTGGTCTGGAAGACAACACCGAAGGAACCGTTGCCGACAATCTTGCACTGGGTGTACTGCATCTCTTTTGTCTCTCCGGTCAAGCCATCCTGGACCTTTTCGCGAATTACCTCTGTACGGCGTCAGTACGAGCAAAGCATGGGATTGGGCCAATGGATGGAGTGGGATGGATGGCGAGCTGTATGGCGGATGCGCAGATGGCACAAGGGGAGGAAATGAAGAGCGCGGGGGAGGTGATGGTATCCTTACCGCCCATGCGTAAGCTAGAGAACGCCGAAGGCCTGTTCTGCGACATGATTGCGACTGATTTCGAGGTGGAAGGCGGATTGAAGCGTAGTCACCGAGGGGTCGGAGTCGGGGGCAGCTAGGTGTCGGGAGCGTGATGTAGCGGTGGTGGTTGACGAGGGCGGAGGATGCGTCGATGCGGGCCGTGCTCGGAGCTTGTGTTGACGGGTGTTATGCAGCGATGCGTGATTGAGGGGAATTGAGATCTGAGACGAAGCCGAAAGTGAAGAATGCCGCGCCAGGTGCAAAGTACAGAAAGGTAGCTGTAGAAGAGACGTGCGGTCAGTACTTGGTGGGGGTGATGAGGGCAAAGAGAGCGAGCAGTGGGCAGGACAGGCAATGTGTGAGGGTCGAGAGTGTCACCTGCGCCGCGCTTGAAACGAGGAACACTACGGCCCACGTGATTGTCTAGCTGATGCCTGTCTTACCTGAGATGGTCGTTGTTTCTTGCTGCTTTCAATCGTCTTTTGCTAGGCTGCTGAAGGACTCGACAACGTTCAAAGGGCTGCTCGTTCTGTAGAAGACGTTCGAGTTGTGGTTGTTGAAGACCTCAGCAGCTCTTTCCCTAAAACGTTGGTTTTGCCCGTCCGCTGCGCACCGCATCCCTCACCCCGCTTTGCTCCTCGCCCAATTGTCACTCATCTCATCATGGAGCTAATCCTGAACATGTACGCATGACCTACAGTCCGCTTCGATGAGGCTGCCATCATCATCTTGGCTTTCTGAATACTTTTTGCCCGTTTGACTCTCCAATTGGCAAGCTTTCACCCTCTATACAGCTTCGATATCTTCACGAATCGACGTCTTTGTTTACCTACTCAAAACGATTCCATTACCACAGTCACTGCTCTGCGTCTGGCCCTCAACGGCTCCCGCCCAGGAGTTCAATCTCTGCAGTCCATGTGACTTGCTCGCTCAACTAGCGTCGGGCCCAGGCGCTTTGCACCCTCGCTGATTCGTCAGAGTACCTAATACGCAAGTGGCTGACACTTCTGCCGGCATCCGCACTTGATCATCTCTCATGTTCGAGCAAGTCTTGCCCAGCCTTCACATGCATCATGATTCTATCGTGCTATCGTCAAGAAGAGAGAACAATTAACAATCGTCTGCCATCGCCTTGCAGCCGTGTAAATGAATGCGGCAGCGCCTTGTCCATGTCACAGCATTGCGTCAAGATGCTGTCAGGGAAGGCAGAAAACAGCCATCATGACCATTGGCCTCGTTCGTCTAAAGCACTTGCTCGATGACAGTCTCTCAGCCGAACATCACTTCTGCTGACCAAGACCACTTGTCTGCATCACGAACCGATGCCTAAATTTGCATGAGATTTGGCTGGTGAAACGGACAATTCCTCCCGATTTTTGTTGAAGGACGTCGCCGAATCAAAGTTCACACTACATCGCTGCCGCATGTCGTTGACTTGTTGTCTGTTGCTTGTCCCAGACTTTCTCTCATTTCGCCTCGTTCCGCCGCCAATAACTACCAACTCAATTACTGTCTCGTCCATCTTGCTTGTGTTGAAGACTCAACGTTGAAACAACAAAGCCCAGATTTGCACAAACCTTACATTGTTGCACTTCGGAATGTCGCACGTCCGAGAGCAGAAACGGACCTGAGACCTTCTCCCATCTTGAACCGTTGTCATACCACTGGTGAACCACAACTGATGTGCGCAATCCCAGATTAACGGAACACCACCACTCCTTCGGCTTGACTAGTGTAGCGTCCTTTGCTGTCCACGACATGCCTCTTGACGACAATCAAAGTGCAATTATCTCGATAAATCACAGGCAGTCAAAATGCGCATTATCGCATCAACGCGCTGTCATGATTCGGCTACGTGTCTGCTTCTGATTCTGTTGACCTCATGGCTGCGCTCGTGTGCATAGATGCAAGATGTCGATGCAAGCCGTGGTGGCCGCATCAGTCGACCTGCAGGAACATGGTTGATGATCTCGCAAATCAACCAATCCGCTGCCTGTCAGAATCTTGCAATTCAGCTCATGCATCTGCGCTGGCTTGACTTCGGTAACTTGCTACTGTACAAACACTGACCCCGCGCCCTGTCTGTTGGTCCAAAGTAATATCTATACTTGTACGCCTTGCGCTCGCTCAGCTATACCGAAAGCCAATGATTTTCCCTGTTCATGCAGATAGGCGAGCGAGGAAAGCACACACCTCAGGGCGCGAACATGCACGGCACATCTTTAAGGGTCACGGCTTTTGCATCCTTCAACGAGCTTAATATCGATGCCTCTGTCAATCCCCCACGCATGCTCCTCATGACCAGATAATTCCGGCAGCTGCAGACGGCCGCGAATGCTCCCAGCATGATGCTTCTCATCCGGCATTGACGACGCATCACGAGGTAATGGTTTGCGGGAGTCACATATCTCTCCTCCGTGCCGTGCTCGCTTGTAAGATGAACACAGACATCCTGTATGCATGCAGACTCTTCGGCCACACTCACATGTTTGCTCACAATCACCTTCTGCCTATCTTGTTTACTCCTCTGCGACCTCATCATCCGGTCAACTCGTGTCGCGTGTCACTGGACCCGACGCACGTGCTCACTATATTGGCGGGTAGTGTCCGGCTCGTTTTACTATATCATGCCTACAGAGAGAGTCTTCAGGTTTCACAACAGTCTGGGACCCTGGATACTGTGCCTCATCAACAAGTAAGGCATGTGACCTGCTGCTCTTCATCGGAGTCCTTTTGTCTTGGCTCCCAACCACATGTCCTCATTCTGCAAGGTAAACGCCTACTTTGACTAGCAGAAAACATGCATTGAACATGTGTATTCTCGAGCCAAAACTTACAGTGATCATCCTTAAACTCGTTCACCGAATTACGACCAATTTTCAGCCTTTACCACCGTGATGAAAAGAGCCATATGTCAGAACACACGTCTGTTTATCATCACTCACTTGCTCCATACTCGAGAATCCGATACGACCGATCGCACATCAGAAATCCCGTCGGTGAATCTTCTCACACGGATGATCGGCATCGGGACAATCTCGAGCAAAACGTGGGTCCTTTTTATATGACAATTAAACCCGAAGAACCGCGATTGACGATTCATGAACCGTTCGTTTCGCTCCACTTATGAGAACATCAGAATTAGAAATAACAACAACTGACGTAAGTGAGATTTTCTTTCCAAACATGACATCGTTCCGAAAAGTGGTTATGATGAGGGTCAGGGTTGCTGTTTGGTCGCTCGATGTTTTGGGTGTCACCCTGACTGATGTCATCGAGTCTTCTACTTTGGCTCTGATTCGAATTTATACATCATCACAGTACACAGTACAAAGTCTAAGAGCAGCTAAATATTAGACTATCCAGACTCATGCATGACTATGTTCAGTTGATCTGTCAATGCAAATGTCGTGTGGGAACGTGAAAACCAGATGTTAATCCCTCTGTATCGTACTAAAAGCCTAATATAACTGTCTATACACAACACCCTTGTAACCAGTATATCATCCAACAGTCTCACAGTCCACAAAAAGAACAATAGTGCTCATCTTAATAACCGCTGTTAATCTGTAGCTTAGTTGAAAGAAGTCATGATATATCACTAAAACCAAGTAAAGCACGAGAGACGACACGAAAGGTTAGGGGTCGTGCCCAAAAGCCATCTTATCAAAGTAACTCGGTCTCGTGTGGACATGGACTATACACTATCAAGTATATACGTCGAACAGGACTGCTTCCAGTAACTACTCAGCCATGCTGGTCTCAAACTCAAGACTCGGGCATTATTCAATATGTGATCGAGCCAAGAATGGATCAGAGCCATGAATTGCGTGGTTGGCATGTCGCCAGAATTCGAAACCCGTAAGTGTCTACCAGCCTTCCATCGTATTCACTCCACGCAATCATAGTGCAGTAGTCCCATCGTTGTAATACTTTGAAAGATCCTTCGTTGGTACTTGGATAGGAAAAAATAGTAGAATGCGTGACCCATGCTTCAAAAGGGGACCAAGAACAACCCTTTGGTCACGCGGGTATCTCGAAAGAAGTGAACAAATAGTATAAGAAACAAAAACACCGTTGAAGCCTCCCAATCCTGCAAAAAATGCTTCTTAGTTTTTTGCTTACAAGAAAAGAACGCCATGCTGTAAGAACACCCCAAATGATGCATGCGTGTTTGGAAAAAACTGGGGTTAGAAACTGGGATGTATCGTTAGCAAGAGGGGCAGGGCGGAGGACGGCAACATATCAAACTTACCGTATCTCATAACTGCCTGCTCGTGTCATGTACCGCACCCACTTGACACTGCTGTATTGACTCTTTTCAAACACCTTGAGGTATCTGACCAACAAGCCCGAACTCGTGAACATGAGCAGTGAGAAATTCAGACTCAGCGGCGGTCTACTCCATGCTTTTTGGTTTGTCATGGAGGTGAGTTGAGCTTCGGCGCTGAGTACATATTCAGAGCCACCGGTGAAACGCGCAATCTTCCAGACAATGTTGTTGTGTTCGGGCTCGTATTTGGCCTTTCCTTGAGATGTTCGTTCGGTAATGGAAGCGGTATTGAGAGGAGTTGGGATGCGAATGACGACGTTTGTGGCGAAGAGCTTTGAGCCGTAGTTGGCCTTGATGGCGATGCTGTACTCGACCCTTGTCTTTCCAATCTCGTTGACGATAGCTTGGACCTTAAAAGGCAGATTGATGTTCTCGGTGGCACGGTATCGCATCAGCTCGAAGCTACCGTCCGGAGGGATAAAGGAGATTGTCCTGTCTGTGTCGAATTTGCCCAGACGCACGCACTGATGGAATTGACAATCTTCGAGGGTGACACTACCAGCGGCAGCTTTTGTAGCCTTTGTGCCAGCCATGTTTCCAGAAGGCGAAGCCAGGGCTTCCTCGCCTAGGGTCAGACGGTCGTTGAGACCAAACTTGCATTCAGGGGTACCAGACAGGTATGCGCGCATCTCGATCTGACCGTTGACGTCGGCACGCAGGACGGTTCCATTGGCGGACATGAGGAGGTTGACATCTTCGATAACGTCGACAAAGGCTTCGTTCTTGCGGTATTTGATGTTGTCTCGTCTCCAGGACATGGCACCGGTGGCTTGCATGGTGATCTTGGACGAGTCCTCCTGTTCATGTTGTGTAAGTTGATATGCCGACGTGTAGCGGTCTAGGTGAACGTACGACGAGGTTTCTCTCGGACTTGACACCCTCGGTGGTAATGTACATCTTGAGGGTATCGGTATCGGTGTTTTGAGGATATCCAAAGTCAAGGATCTCTGTGTAGTTGGTGAGTAGAGTGTGATGGATTTGGAACAAGAGTGGGACGAACCATCGAGCAGCTCGTAAATCAGGACGAAGTTATTCTTGACAGCCTCCTCGTCGAACTTGGCGAAGTAGGAGCGACCCAGCTGGATTAGGCGGTAGAGGAACTCAAAGACCAGAGCGGCATTGGCGTTGCCCTTTGTGACAGCGACAATGAAGATGTTCTCATGCTTGACATGGCTGAATGTGGTGGATCCGAGAGTCAAGATAGGCGAGCGGACCAGAGGGTTGGAGATGACCTGGATGCGGAAGACATCGGCGAGGCGTGGGCGGCAGTCGTTGCGGAAGGCGCGAAAGATGAGGTTCTCGCCCTTTTGGTTGAAGACGAGGATACCAGAGATCATGTCGAGACGTGGTGGCTTGTCGCTCGAGGTGATTGTGGTATAATCTGCAACGTGATATAGCTACTCTAGCCTCTACTGTTGCCGGGATCGAGGGGTCCAAAGGCAGCGGAGGTCGGGGAAGGCCTTGGCAGACGCGACCGCAAGTCGCTGCTTTGGCACGTCAGCTACAGCCACTTGCCTGCTTTCAATCGACTACCAAAGAGAAAGCCTCATCTCGCAATACCGACTCTTTCGCTCCCATAGAAGACGTGACTTCTACTTTTTCAAGTCGCCAGACCCGTACGACTGCCCCTCAAGCCACACCTTCAGCCCGACCGCGAACCGCCGCCGACACAACTGCACGCCTCAACTCACAATGAAGCCCGTCGTATCCGCCTTCAATGCCTGGACATGGTGCGCCCACTTAGCCCTCTCTCTTCCTTGGCCATATGTTAACCTTGTGACAGCGTTGTCATTTCCTGCTTCGCCATCGTCATCCTCTCCGTCATCGGTGCTCTCTTCAAGACAAACAACCACTCGATGATGGGCTCTGAGGAAGACCCCACTGACGGCGCTGCTGTCGCCGCCTCAGTCTTTGGTGCTGTTGCCATCTACGGTGTATGTTCTATCCTGCTTCGACCACCTTGTCCCCGTTGTACTGACATGGATCCAGGCCTTCCTCGTCTTTTGCGCCGGCCAAGCTTATTTGCACCAACGAGACAGATCAAGAGGTGCTATTGCCTTGTCATAGATCTCTATCTTGTCTTCTGCTCCTCTCATGCTTCGCAAGCTACAAATATCTTCCGATAATCTGACCCCTCGTTTTTCGACAACATCACGACCAAACACCACCACTTCTGCTTTTTCGGCGCGGCGTTCTTGTTTCTTCCTTCGACGTTCGGCTTCTTATAGACATTTTCTGTTTGGGCGGCAATCTGGCGCATCACCCTTGTGTATACCTATCGTCTATCTTATGCAGATTTGCAGCTTTCCTTCATTTCCCATCTCGTCCTGTAACGCCGCCGTCCATGTTGAGACCCGTCAAATGCATCAAAACGCCACCAACCGATCAGATCCTAACTTCAGAAACCATCATCACTTTCCTCGTCATCTTTGGGCTTTAGCCATTTGCTCATGTACGGTCCATCGAGCCAATATCCGAGCTTGGCGTAGTAGCTGCGTACTCCAACACCAGAAATGATGCTGAGCTTCTCGCTGCCGTGCTCGTCACGCGCAATCCTCTCAGCTTCTTCCATGAGCAATGTACCGTAGCCTTGATGCTGGAACTTTCTGGGGTCACGTCCATGAACCGGAACCGCCGATCCATAAACGTGCAATTCACGCACCAAACTCGTAGGCTGTCCAGTGAGTTCAGGACGGAAGGTATGTGTTGAGCTGCACTTGCGTAGACGCAATAGTCCAATTAGGATATCTTGCTTCGGGTCCTCGTAAGCCAGGAAGCTCTCCCATCCACCGTTTGCTGTGTAGTCTCGGCGGACCAACTCGACTTGCGACGGGCGGATCTTGTTCTTGACTTCGTTGATTCCAACCTCGCGAGTACGCACATCGCGACACGTCGTGCCAAAGTCCTTCATACGGGACAAGGCCAGCTCGCGCAGGTTACCGTTCTCAACACCCGAGGTGACCAGAGGCATGGGAATATCACGCTGCACACGGTAAATACGAGTCCATGGCGGTACCAGAGCCAGAATGCGAGCAACCAGATCAATCAGTGCATTGGGTGTGTAGTTCTTGTAGCGGCCTGTCCTCCACAGCTCGTACAATCCAGTTCCTCGGATGACCAATGTAGGGTAGATTTTGAGACCGTCGGTTCTGAAATCAGGGTTCTCAAAGTATTCTCTGAATTGATCCAGATCTCTCTCCATGCCGACATTGGGCAAGTCAGGCATCATGTGACTCACGACCTTGAAGCCTGCATCCTTGGATAGCTTGAACGTCTCTGCGACCGATGCAACCGTGTGACCTCTGTTGGTATCACGGGCGACATCCTCGTAGAGCGATTGTACACCAATCTCTAGACGAGTACATCCATAACGCAGCATATCGCTCAGGTGTTGGTCCAAACAGTAGTCAGGTCTCGTCTCGATAGTGATACCAACGCACTTTGTGCTGCTCATCTCGCCAGCCAGGACAGCCTCGTCGACATTTGTCGCCTGGAAACCACTGAGGGCGTTGTGTAGTTGAGAAATGAACTCCTCTCTGTAGCTGACGGGGAGTGACATGAAGGTACCGCCCATGATGATGTATTCAACCTTGTCGACCGAGTGACCTAGCGACTTGATCTGGTCCACTCTTCCTCTTGCCTGTTCAAATGGGTCGTATCTCGCTCGGATGGCACGCATCGAAGTGGGTTCGTATCCAGTATAAGATTGAGTCGAGTACTCAAAGTCGGAGTCGGGGCCTCCGGGACAGTAGACGCAGATGTTTCCAGTGTAAGCGATGTGCGGACATCTGTGAGGCTTGCACATGACGGCTACAACAGCAATACCAGAGGCACTTCGGATAGGTTTTGCGATCAGGCGAGGCAAGATGTATTTCTTGTAGTGTTCGGGGACGGCATTGATGATGGCGGTGAGAGGCGGGGTGTTGCTGAGGAAATGCTTTTTGGCAATGTTGTTGCGCAGGGTGTTGAGGTTGAGGTCTTTCTTGGGCTTCTTGCCGTCGAGTTGGCTTTCGTAGTCTTCGACGAGGGCGCTGGCAACATCGGCACAGGCGCGCATGTAACGTTCATTCTCCGGAGGGAGTTTGACACCTTTGGGAACGCGCGAGTGTTTGGCCTTGGGCTCGGTGGCCGTCATGGTCATGGTGGCCATGTTGGATTATGGCTTCGGCGGGCCTGCAGCGGCGAAGGCTGGAAATGCGGCGAGAGCTAAGGGCAAGGCGAATGATGTTATGGGAGAGTTGTATGAATTGGTTCAAGAGTCGATTTCCCTAGTATATCGTTCGAGTTGGATTAGCACCTTGACAAGGTACAGAGATCAGTTGCGATGGATATCGTGAACAAAAAGTTCTGAAGCTCGTCAGTCCCCCGCATACGAGTCGTGAATTCTAAGGGCAGCGGCAGGCTCGGATTGGGTCGGCCACGCTGACGGTCGGCATCGGGCGTTCGCGGCTTTGCGAGCCCTCTTCAAACTCGGAAAACGAGCTTCCAGGAAGTTATTGTTCCCGCCAAACAACAACCAACACCACCAATCTCCTCTCAATAATGCAGAGCTTCAGAAAGCCCCTGGGCTCCGCCCTGCGCGCCGCCTCGCGCCCCTACAGCAGCGCCTCGTCTCCCTACCTGACCACCAACACCAACCTCCGCATCAACGACCAGACCAAGGTCATCTTCCAGGGCTTCACCGGCAAGCAGGGTACCTTCCACGCCCAGCAGGCCATTGAGTACGGCACCAAGGTTGTCGGTGGTACCAACCCCAAGAAGGCCGGCGAGACACACCTGGCCCAGCCCGTCTTCGCAACCGTCGCCGATGCTGTCAAGGAGACTGGCGCTACCGCTTCCGCCATCTTCGTCCCTCCCCCGGTCGCTGCCAAGGGTATCGAGGAGGCCATTGAGGCTGAGATCGGTCTCGTTGTCTGTATCACTGAGGGTATCCCCCAGCACGACATGGTCCGCATCACCGACATCCTCAAGACCCAGAACAAGACCAGACTCGTCGGTCCCAACTGCCCTGGTATCATCGCTCCGGTATGATTGAGAAAGATTCGAATTCTGGCCCCCTACACCTCTGACCACCCTACAGGGCCAATGCAAGATCGGTATCATGCCTGGCTTCATCCACAAGCGCGGTCGCATCGGTATCGTCTCCCGTTCCGGTACCCTCACCTACGAGGCCGTGAACCAGACCACCCAGACCGGTCTTGGTCAGTCGCTCGTCGTCGGTATCGGTGGTGACCCCTTCTCCGGCACCAACTTCATCGACTGCCTCAAGGTCTTCCTCGAGGACGCCGAGACTGACGGTATCATCATGATTGGCGAGATCGGTGGTTCCGCCGAGGAGGATGCTGCAGACTTCCTCAAGGAGTACAACACTGCCAACAAGCCCGTTGTCTCCTTCATTGCTGGTATCTCTGCTCCCCCTGGCAGACGTATGGGCCACGCTGGTGAGTAAACCCTGCATCCTTTATTTCACCCAAGCATTTCTGACCAAACAAACAGGTGCCATTGTCAGCGGTGGCAAGGGTGGTGCCGACTCCAAGATCTCGGCCCTCGAGGCTGCTGGTGTCATTGTCGAGCGCAGCCCTGCTTCGCTCGGTAAGACCATGCACGCAGAGTTCGTCAAGCGCGACATGATCTAAATCCGTGCTTCCAACTCTGTAATACCCACTTGATTGTTTTAGTAGAGACCACCGGGACATGGTCTGGGGGAGGTTTTCGGAAGGGAAAGAGAGAGAGACCCAATTGTGTATAAGCCGGCGCGAAGACTCCAGTACCCCCTCTTAGAACCCTCCATTTTTCGTTCTATTATTTTTCTTTTTCCCGATTTTCGTTGTCATGCGCGCATGGGTTCGGCAGGCTCTTTATCTGTTCGGGTAGTTCTTCTTTGAGATCAAATCTACTTGCGACAGTTTGGGATTCGGCATCGACTTTGAGATGTGAGTGTAATGTGCAACAAAGCTTGAAATGTGGTCTATCTGTATGTCTAATTCCACACCAAATTGCTACCATAATTGCTATCATCACTTCGTTTACAGAGCGAGACCTGTAGTCCACCATCGGTCTCCCTTGTGCCACCATACGATACCTCCCCACCAGCACCAGAATCCATCGCCCTTTCCACCCAAGCCTAGTCCTCTGAGCGGGCTGATAGGCAGTGGTTCGAAGAGCCAAATACCGCCGCGTGAGAAGTCGTCGCATAGCAGCGGTGCGGTGTAGTAAAACCACACATGTACATAGACAAAGTTGGCTGTACGCTGCAGCCACTTGGGCGACCGCTGCACCACACCGAGCCAACGCAGGAGAGAAGTAATCGCGAGCTGAGCACTTATACCTCCAATCTGTGAGACGAAGAACAAGAAAGGGCCAGACAGGGGATAGGTATGGCCCAATTGCGTATAACTGCCACAAGCGTGCAGTATACCCGATAGCACAAACGCAACAGTCAGCGACAAGAACTTTCCAGGTGCCGACTTTGGGTTGAGTTTCAAGAGCTCCATCAGCTTTGACGCAGGGGCTTCGAAGGCGAAGCGGAAGGATTGATGCCACCAGCCGCCCCACCAGCCTGCGAGTCCTTTGTCAAGTACGTTGTTGAATGAGCCAAAGCTATCGGGATACATCCAAGATTCGCCTCTGACGCCAATGTAGCGAGGACCGATCATGCCGACGAAGAAGAGAGGACCCAGAGCAAAGATGGCTTGCAACGCTATGTAAACTGCAGTCAGGCTGACTAGCAGACGAGCGCTTCGCACAGCCACGGGAGAAGTCTGAAGAGATACTGGCAGGTAGTTTGGTGTCGCCGAGACATTGCCATCCCAGAAGTAAGCATCGTGTGAGATCAAAGTCTTGAGTATGTCGAGAATCACAATGTCGCGACAGACGATCCAGAAGTTTGTTCTGAGCAGAGAGGATTTATCGTGGTAACGATGAACACCAGTTCGACTGACGAGAGTCTTCTTTTCATCTTCCTCCGGTGGTGGCGCGCCAGAGTTGCCGGCGAGTTGTGCCTGTGCCCATAGTGGTGGTGAAGGTAGCCCAGAGATTCGCCAGTTCCAGCCCATGCCTCTGAAGTTGCTGAAGATATCTGCAACCCAGTCGAGACGCTCTATAAATGGAGCCGAGGGATAGGCCTGCCAGGCCAGTGTACCAGTTCTTTGAGCCGGCGATTGAGATGTGCCGACTTTGCTTGTACGACTGTGCAGAGTTGAGTCGTTTTTGTAATCACTGCCGCTTGCGTGACCATTGGACTCAGCAGTCTGTGGCGGTGCCGACGCAGAAATCATATCCAAACGAGATTCCCTTCTCTCAATCCTCGTAAAGTCTTGCTGCACATCTTTGACCACCAGCATCATGAAACACCACAGTATCGACCAGGCAGAAATCAGACCTACACCGAATGCGGCGGCCGGGTTGCGTGCTCGAAAACTCCTGATGTTCCAGATCGCAAAAACAGTGATGAATGCCCATGCCGCGAAACGAGCATTTCGTAGCCATGGCCGTGTTCGATGGTCCAGAAGAAGGTAGAGGATTACCACCGAGGCACCCAGTGTCCCAAAGGGATAGGTGAATGGGTAGTACTCTCCAGATGCCAACAGCTTTGCATATTGTCCATTCAGACGGTCTGTTATGTCGTAGTGCGAGACCGGAAAGAAAACTTCTTTGAGGGACATGCCTTGCCTTTGTTTCGAGTCGGTGTAAACACCTGCTTTCCAACGTTGATGTGCTGCAAGAAGAGATCCTAGGATAGGTCGAGTAGGATACGGGATCCAATGTTTGTGGCGTAGAAAGAAGAGATACTACAAGAACGCAGCGTCCATAATGATCACATATCAACGACCCAGTCTAACCTGTTACAGTATTTGGAAACAAGATGGCGTGTGGCACTGTTTTTGGAGCAGTCTTGATGACGTTAGAGTGGACATGGTCTGTGCTTGCGCGCGGGAGAGCCTCTCTCTGCCCGGTGGCTGGACTGCAGTGGAGAACGTCTGCCAAAGAATTCGTGAGCTTGCGTGCAGTTTGTACTCGAACGGCGACCGATTATCACCTTGTGCATATTATCACCCTAGTCTACTGTTCAAAGAGAGCAGAAGCTCTCATAAGTCGCAAATATGGTCAACATTACGGAAAAGATCAAGGAGTGCGTGCTGAGAGCAAGAATAGTATTTCGGACAAGAGACTAATATTTTCAAGGATCGAGGCTGAAATGGCCAGGACGCAGAGTATGTGAAATTATACAGTACAGAGAAAACCAGATAGCTAATATTTGTCACAGAGAACAAAGCAACAGGTGCGGAACAAACTTTTACGTCTGACACAGAAGAAACCTGACACTGACAATCTAATCAGAATATCATTTGGGTCTTCTTAAAGGGTCAGTATGAGCGCAATACTCTACCTGGACAACTGCTGACCAGTTTCAAGAAAGCTCGCTCGTCTAAGAGCACAACTGCTAGAGCCTGGCCCAGGTGCAGGCGGCCCTGGCGGAGAAGGATTCGATGTCACGAAAAGTGGTGATGCCCGTATCGCACTTGTCGGGTTCCCTTCGTACGTCAAATTTATCCTTGTTCGATGATTATATGCTAATCACCTTTTGTCAGGGTCGGTAAATCAACATTTATGGGCAAAATCACAAAAACGAAATCCGTAGTCGCGGCATATGCTTTCACCACACTTACTGCCATTCCTGGTGTACTCGAGTACGGTGGTGCCGAGATTCAGATTCTCGATCTTCCGGGTATCATCGAAGGTGCCGCAGAAGGCAAGGGTCGTGGAAGACAGGTCATTAGTGCTGCAAAGGCAAGTTTCCGCAGCCGTATTGTGTTTGGTGTTCTTGCTGACTCTCCGTAGACTAGTGACATGATCTTGATGATCTTGGACGCAACGAAGAGAGCCGAGCAAAGAGCTCTGCTAGAAGCTGAATTGGAGGCCGTCGGTATCAGACTTAACAAACAGCCCCCGTGAGTAGTCGCGATGTGTATCTTGCACTATAACATGCTGAATTAGAAACAGGAATATCTACTTGAAGCACAAGGAGGCCGGTGGCATGAAGATCACCTTCCAAACACCTCCTAAGAACGGTCTCGACGAGAAGATGCTGTACAACATTCTCCGCGATTACAAAATCTTGAACTGCGAAGTGCTCGTTCGTGATGAAAACGGTACGTTCAGCCAAGCATGGTTATCTGAAGCTTTGTGCTAACATTGAGTAGTCACCGTCGATGAATTCATTGATGTGATCATGAAGGATCACCGTACTTACATTAAATGGTCAGTATTGTGCTCTCGATAAAGTTGAGCTTCCACTGACCCTATGACTAGCCTTTACGTCTACAACAAGGTCGATGCTATCGGTCTCGATCACATGGATATGCTAGCAAGAGAAGCCAACACAGTCATCATGAGCTGCGAGCTCGACCTCGGCGTCAGAGACGTAGTAGATCGCTGCTGGGAGGAGCTCCGTTTGATCCGTGTCTACACCAAAAGGCAAGTCTTTCTACCTGCCTTGCTCCTTAGCAGAAACAGAAGCCTCTTCTTCGTGGATCGCCAGCTAACAAGTACAACAGAAAGGGCATTGACCCAGACTTTAGCGAGGCGCTCATTGTCCGTGGCAACTCGACAATTGAAGACGTGTGTGATTCGATCCATCGCACTCTCAAGGACAGTTTCAAGTATGCTTTGGTGTGGGGGGCTTCTGCCAAACACGTTCCTCAAAGGGTTGGTCTGAGTCACGTTGTTTCTGATGAGGATGTGGTGTCAATTGTCGGTACCAAGTCTGGTCTTGCAGTAAAGTAGTGGAGTTGAACAGATGCCGGATATTGTAATCATCTATCTCGACATAGATAAGATTTTCGCCAGTGCACTTTCCATTCTATTATCTATGATTCGTGGATTAAACCATACGTCTCTCTGGTACAAGCCTTGACTATGGTTCGAAAGATAAATCAAGAATTGAGGATTAAGATGGAAGATAAGCGTGCCTGGATGAGAAGGTCAAGGCGTGGTGACGAAGCTTCTCCACGCCGGTCAAGCTTCACATGGCGAAAGCGAATGCGGGCAGGTGCTCCCAAGGGTCCTCTTGATTGATGCTGCCGCCGTTTGCATCTTGCGACATCGATTTCCTGCAAACGACGTGTGCTAGGGCGAGGTCCAAACTAATTATTCAATATGGCTGAACTCACATCGACCAAACTCCACCCAGAACAGCATCTGCTGCTGGTATGCGTCACCAGCCCGCCATCAATGTAGTCGCCGACTGACACAGCCCGCAGGACCAACCGCTGCTGCGAGTACCCTTCGAACTGACGAGGAAAAACTTTGCCCAAGTGAGACGACACATAGAAAAGACATCGGCCGACACCCTTGCTGCCCTCAACGCTGCCACCGCCGCCGCTGCCGCTCCGTCGACGACTCCCGAGCAGACCCTCGCTTCGCTTGACGCCATGATAGCCAAAGCCCAGAACCTCAAACACAAATTAGAGTCCCTCCATACCGAGCAAGATATGCTGCATCGCCATCAGCGAGCCCGCATCGACCATCTACAAGAACTGCACGACATACCCAACCTAGCCGACGTCAAGTATGATGACTGGAGCAAAGTCCGTCTGGATCGAATGCTGGTCGACTATCTATTACGCCAGGGTTATACACAAAGCGCCAGTCAGCTGGCCAAGGAGAAGAAGATTGAAGATTTGGTCGACGTCCAGGCCTTCATCGAATCCAGTCGCATCCAACAAAGCCTGCAGAACGGTCGTACCCAGGAATGTCTGGCTTGGTGCTCGGAGAACAAGCAGACGTTGAAGAAGATCAACAGCAATCTGGAGCTTGAACTACGCTTGCAGCAGTTCATCGAGCTGGTCCGGAGTGGAGAGCCTTCCAAGTTGATCGAGGCTACGCTGCATGCAAGAAAGCATTTGGGCACACACCAGAACGACTCGTACGGCTTGCGTGCCGGAGGTCTGCTCGCAAACCCTCCCAATACAATGACAGAGCCCTACAAGGTATCCTTCTACCAACACATCTCTCCAATACCACCACTGACTTGCTCCCAGACCATGTACTCGGCCGCTCGCTGGCAACAGCTTTCTGAACTCTTTGTCAAGACACATCACGAGATACTCTCACTACCATCACGGCCGCTTCTCCACATCGCCCTCTCCGCTGGTCTCAGCGCTCTGAAGACACCTGCTTGCCACTCGCATTACGCCTCTTCATCCTCGAACGCTTCTTCGTCAACCACATCCGTCTGTCCCATCTGTTCCACCGAGCTGAACGAACTCGCCCGCACCGTTCCATACGCTCATCACAGCAAGAGTTACGTCGAAGATGATCCAGTCATGCTACCCAACGGACGTATCTACGGAAGAGGCAGACTCATGGCTTTGAACGAAAAGATCGGCACCGCCGAGGGCAAGGTCAGAGACCCTACCGATCTGTCTCAGGAGTTTGACGAAAGCGATATCAAGAAGGTCTACATTTCTTGATCCCGTGCATGCATGTGTTGGGCGTCCTACTCTTTCTGTCACTTGTTTTAATTAGCGAAGGGCTTCCTGGATACCAGAAGTTGGCGCAGCATATTTGATGACTTAACCGGCGTCTCACTACTTGATTATGAATGAAACGTATTTATGACTTCTCTTCTTCTTCTACCTTCACACCTTTCGAGCCGTGCTGTCCACATGCAACGGCTTGTCATCAGCCGGCGCCTGCTCTCGGTAGACCTATGCGTCTACGCCTTCCTTTCTAGTTACTCAAAAGAGCAGTCAGTCAACTGGCTTGCAAATCAGTAAAAAAGCATCACACACGTCAACCACCACACAAAAACATGAGGAAAGAATTTTGGTAGCACACTGATGTTTTATTATCTTCTGCTCTGTCGTGTAACTACCTCGCTTGAATAAAGAAAAAAAACCACTTGATCTTTCTTGTAAAAACAAAGGGAAACGTGCTGGGATGTGAAACTTGTCTTTTTTGTTGCCTCGAGAGAAAAAGTTAAGAAAGAACTGTCGCTGAAAACGGACTTTCATCTAAAGAAAATCATTCCTCCTTGTTCTTTGTCGAGCTTTTTCTGTTCTGTTCGGTGTATTGGGGAGTCGGTTGTGGTTCTTGGAATTGAGAATCAAAGAAGGAAAAAGGTGGAATGTCGCTTGCTGGGTTGGGTATCATCTGAGAAAGATCATAAACGCCGTGTCGCAATGCTTGTTGTTTTTTCTTGGGTGTATGCAGAAAGAAAAACGCCATGTCGCAACGCTTGAAGGGAGAAAAAAAAAAGACACCAAGAAGACCGAAGGTGTAAAACGAGTGTGAGAAAGCGCAACCTGGCCGACTTTGCAGAAAACATTTATCAAGCCCAACTCAAGAAAGATGTTTGCTGCGAGAAGGCACTTTTTTTTTGCGGCCCAAGGAGCTGGGAGGGTTTTGTTGTTTTGGTGGTCTTTTGGTTGTCTGTGGAAAAGTGTCGTAAAGTCGTTTCTGGTTCCTTTGGAGAAGGAGGTTTGGTGATCGTCGAGGTCAGGATTGGCAGTAGAAAGTCTTGATGATGATAGACTGTTTACTGGTTGTTGCTGAAGAGGCCACTGGCATCAAACTCGGGGATGTCGAAGTTTCCCGAGTAAAGCTCCATGTTGGGCTTGGTATCGTTGCCGTCGTTCTGCATCAGGCCATAGTCGTTGGCGAAGAGGTTTTGCTGGACAGACAAGTTACTGGCTGGGCCGCTGGCATAGCCATAATCGCCCATCTCTGTATCAAAAAGGTTATGAGCACTGGGCATCATAGCAGAAGCGTTGACGATACCCAAACCGTGAGGGCCGTTGCCGTTGCCGTGGCCGCGAGCCTGGACATTGCCACGAGTCTGAACATTGCCACGAGCCTGAGCATTGCCATAAGCCTGGAAATTGCCACGAGCCTGAGCATTGCCGTAAGGCTGGACGTTGCCTTGGCCGTGGCTGTTGTTGTACTGCTGCATACCACCAGCTGCTGCTTGAAGCTTTTCCAAACGTATGACTTTTTCCCTCACTTCTTGTGGGTTCATGCTCTCCAGTTCCTGCATTCTCTGCATATCATGGTTATGAGCAAAAGAAGGACCTTGAGCGGCCATCATTTGCTGGGCGTAACCGTTACCAGCAAAGTTGTTCTGCGATTGGTTGAAGCCGTTGGGCATGAACTGAATGGGGCTGTTGAGCATAGAGTGACTGGGTCCTGTCGACATGCTTGACTGCGAGTCGAAGCTCTGGTTGGGTTGATGGTTGCCCATGCGGAACTTGTTGGGAGGCAGGCCTGCGCGGATGTTTCTGAATGACTGAGCCGGCATGCTGACAGCATCCATGTTCACTCTGCCAAAGCTCTGAGGGGGTTGCTCTTCTTCGTTGATAGCAACTGGACCGCTTTCTGCAGGAAGCATCTCGGGAGCGGCGTCAGACTCTGCCTTTTGAACGGCCTTTCCCTTCTTCGAAGGAGTGGCAGCCAGATCGAGCTTACCCTCCAACGACTCAGCCATCGTGACCATCGTTCCAGGTGTCTTCTTCAGGGATGCAAGAGTCTTCTTCGATCTTGACTTTGGCAATCCTTTAGGCTTGGAGGGTGTAGCGGTACTGTCTGCCTTTGCGGCAGCCTTTCTCTTGGACAAAGCAGGAGTGCTCTTACCCTTGCGGGTAGGCTTGACAGAGCTGGATTCAGCATCGTCATATTCCTCTGCCTTGACGACTTTCTTGGCAGATCTGCCCTTCTGCTCAGTCGAAGGAACAGGTGCGTCCTCTTCTTCACCCTCCTTGGCACTGCTCTTCAGTGAGTTGACTTGCTTCTTCTCCGAAGTAGGTGCAGTCTTCTTTGCCTTAGATGCGTGGGCATAAGGGGTGTAGTCTGGGTAAACAAAGCCGGCGGGTAGGGGTCCCATGGGCGGGTCGTATGCAAGGTCGTAGACGGGAAGGTCGGGACGGCCAGGGATAGGAACGGGGACGTAAATTGCTTCCATAGTACCAGGGGTGCCAGTCATCTTGTTTTCGCGGCCGGGTCTGGTGTAGGTGAGACTGTGATAGGTCTTGATCTCCTTCTCACTTGGGATCTTGGGCGTATCCACAGCGCCCCTCTTGTTCTTCTTTGCGGGAGGGACTGGCATGCCGAAGAAGATGCGAGCCTTGCGCACCTTGGTGAGGTGCTGTCCCACTGGTCCGCCGCAGTCGTCGGACCAGTTTGCACCACCGTTGACCATCAAGTTGAGTTCTTCGTATGGGACCTGGATGTTCTCGCGCTCGAGGATGTAGATCAAAGCCAACAGTGTAAGTTGATCCACACTGGCTGGAGGTTCGTTAGCATCATAATCGTCAGGCGTGATAGATATATGTGGACTTACTATCCCAGTGAGTGAGGATACGAGTCTGCTTGTAGGGCTGGCGCTTTTGCTTCTGCTTCTTCTTCTTTTGGCCATCCTCATTATCTTCATCATCTTCGGCTGCCTCTTCCTCATCATCGTCTTCCTTGAACTCTTCATCAGAGTCATGTTCTTCGTGCTTCAAAAGAACTTTATCTTCTTCGCTTGCCTCTTCGTGAGCGTCCTGACCTTGCTCGATCGAATCTACGATCTCCTCAACTTCGCCGTCAACCAGCATACCAGAGGGATCTTGATACTGCTCTGCGCCGTGGCCAGAAGAGTGGTCAATTTGGTCGGGAGGAAAGACGAGCTGGTTTTGCTCTTGGAAATGCTGAGAGTTTTCCGAAGAAGAGTGGCCATCAAGACCGGGGATGCCAGGCTCTTGGTGCTCGTGGGCAAACACTGAGTTGTGAGGCATGGAGTGGCTGACGGGACCGTAAGGGTTGGCATGGAAATCGAGGCTACCCTGGCCACCGTTTCTGTCATTGATGAAGGGATCGAAATTCATGTTGTCATAGTGGCCATTCTTTACCAAGCAACTGAGATCGAGTCCGGTATGGTTGAGTCCATTGTCGTTGTGTCCGTTGTCGTCGAGGTCGTCATCCATGTCGTGCGAGGACTCTCGTTCGAAGTCGAATTCCCTCAGACCGAGGAACAGGTCCATGTCTGTGGTGGCCATGACGTATCTGTAAAGAGAGTTAGCTATGTGTAAGGTGATCTTCTGTACGAGCAGTGGAGGAAGCATCGTGGAAGAATCAACGTACGAGGTCTTGTCCACAGCCTTGGTTGGCACTTGACGAGATTCGAGAGGCAGATGTTCCAGACGAGAAGCAGGCGGAGCAATGTAGAGCTAGAAGGTACTACTCTTGATAGTGTTAGTGGGTGGATGCGGAAGGCTGGTAAGTGTAGAAGAAAAGTGTAGAAGGTAGGTGTGGAAGGTAAGTGTAGAAGGTAAGAGTGGTAGAGGAGAAGAGAAAGGTGGAAGTTCTAAGAAAGTATCCCTCAAATGACCCTCTCGTCGAAACGTCGACCCCGACGGTTTCGTCGAGACGACTCGACGTCGACGAACTGCGAGTGAAAGAAGAAGAGTGATCGGAGTTGATGTAAAAAGAGGGGACAAATGTTGAAAACAAGGGTCTGTCGAACAACTCTTTCGTCGAGGCAACTCGCCCTCGACGAATTGCGCGTAGAAAGAGAAGAGAGTCGGAGGGCAGAGATGGAGAGAGAGACCGGCTGGAGGGCAGAGGAGGATGGAGGTTGACGAAAAGGAGTTGCGAGATGGCCTTTTCGTCGAACGATGATCTGGTCTCGACGACCCGCCCTCGATGTTTCGATCTCGACGGGTCGCTTTCGACACATCGCCCTCGATATATCGCCTTCGAGATGCCGTCCTCGATACATCGCTCTCGGAGTTTGCCAGCGAACAAAGAAAAGAGCAGAAAACAGGTGTAGAAAACGAGAGGGATAGAGGAGAAGGGGAAGATAGAGATTCCAAAAACGCATCCCTCGAATAACCCTCTTGTCGAAAGACGTTTCCCTCGAGCCAACTCGCCCTTAACGAGATACTGGTGATCAAGAGAGGGCGAGAGGAGGCAAGGATGAAAGGTATGTTAAAGGTGTTGGAAGGAGAAATGTGAGATGCAAGCGTGGGAGGAAAAGGTACAAGGTTGTTTCCCAGACATCTTCGACACCCATCTCCATAAACAAGACTTGTCGAGATGTGTGTAAAGTGAAAGAAATAGGAGCACGACCAAAGTCCTCGACGAAGGACTCCTCGACAAACCCAGACCTACCAAGGTAGAAAGGAGTTTGTCGTCAAGGTGATGAAAGTGAAGGAAGATATGATGGAGCAAAGGCAGACAGAGCATCGTACGAAGGTAAAGACAAAGCCCTACGAAGGGAAGCGTCGAGTAACCAAGCGTCTGACTGTGGGCTGTACCGGGCTCGAAAAGAAGAAGCCGAACTGGCAAAGGCAGAGCGCAGAAAGTTGGGAGGAAGGTGATTGTGGTTGCAAAGACATGAAAACAAACTTACGATTGTAGTGCAAGCAACAGGAGCAAGGGTGTCGAGTAAAGATGATATCAAGAAGACTTGACGTCGAGAGAGAGAACAGTAGCAAGCTGTGTGGGTGCGTGTCAGCAAGGTCGAGGTGGGCGTGTACGTAGACAGATGTTGGTCGCTGGCACGCGTGTGGATTGTGGAGTAGAGATGTGGGAGGGAAGTGTGCGTATGATTGAGAGTAGTGGACTTACAAGAACAGGAACCTCGGAAGAAGGAGATGTTGAGATAAGATGTTGAGAGGAAGCAAGGATAAGCTGCCTGATGAGTGTCGGTTAAGTACGCGGCTTGGTCTCGACAGGTTGACGAAGCGTCGAAGGAAGCGTCGAGAGAGTGTTCAGGAGAGTGTTCGGGAGAGCGTCGAGCAAAGCGTCGAGTCAAACGTCGAGTAATCGTCGAGTCAACCGTCGAGGATAGCGTCGAGGGTAGTGTCGAGTAGAACGTCGAGCAAAGCAAGTGAAGCAAACATGTGGTTGTTGACGAATAACAACAGCCGGAGCCGGTACGGGCCCGACGGCGCCGATGACATCGACATCCCGGCGAGCACAGACCACCTGCCAACAAAGACGACAAAGACGACAAAGACGACGATGTCGATGCTATCGACGATATCGACGTTGGGTTCCCAACAGATACCGACGATTACAGGTTCCTGGAGGGAGGCTCTCAGCAGGCTTACGATCATGCTGGCCTTCGAGAATCTCGAAGTCCACATCTCTGCCCCGGAGATGTCTTGAGCCGGATACTCAAACCACGATCATCAACGTCCAACCACAACGCCCCTGCTTGACTTGAGTTATGCCCTCGCTAGAATCAGGAGGCTAGATTGCTCGACAGAGCCTGTAGTACCTTCGTGGCAGTCAAGACCTGATCATACCTCAACAGGCTCTCAACACCGGATCCAGTTATTACGAGGAGCGCCCTGGAGTCTCTGACCTGACCGATGTGAGATGGTTTGGTTGGTTGATTTCCGACCGACATGCTAGACCAGGGAAGTCGGCAATCCGACATGCTGGGCCTGGCCACCAGAGGTACAGTGCTTACCACGAGTAGCTGGCATTTGGGAGCGTGATTGATCTATATGGAGTGTTGGAAGTTGCCAAAGTAGTGTGTCATGTGGTCGAAAATGTGATCAAGACTGAGGGTGGGTTCAAGGTAGGGCTCTGCGGCGTATATCAATCTGGCCTCTGTCGAAGTGCACAGAGTGTCTTCGTACTAACGTCGTCGATGTGTAGATTATGTCGAAGAGTAGTCGTCATAGACCTATTGCTACCGCCTATACATCGGTCAGTGACTCTGAGACAATTTCGAAGCGGTCTTTATACTTACGTCGACTCGCGGGCTCGGCATATCATCTGTGTCAGTACGCAAGAGATGTTGACGTATAGCCAGCGTCGATGTACGGTTGTCAGCGTTGATCTCAAGATCTGTTTGAAGAAAACTGCTCAAGCGACGACGCTCAATGCATGTGATGAAAAAGGTGCTTTGTACGGAAACGCTCACTTAGATCAAAACCAGCGAACGTGTCCAGAACAAGCTGGTTGCCTGCCAAAATGATTAACAAACGATATCGACACAGCGTCGAATGTTAGGCATAGAAGAACGCTGTGGGTCAGCGTTGTCGCGTATACTCCATTCGACAACGACAACACCGCTGTCGCTTGTCAGCACTTTCGACCATCGCGAACAAGGAAAGTAAGAAGATCTTTTGTTTCTTGGAAGGGGCCGAAAGAATGTGGTGGAATGAAAATGAGAAAATGTTCTGTGAATTCCATGTTGTTGTCTCTACCTGTCGATACCGCTTGGTGCAGGGAAGGAAAATATGTGTTACAATAGGAAAAAGAGAAGCAGAAGCAAAGAATCCCACCAGACCTGAGCACATTCGACGTGTGATCGTCTCAGTGCAATTCGCGGGTGAATCTAAGCTTCATCATCATCGTTGTCCTCAGTTTTGGCCTTCAGTTCTTCCTGACCAGGAGCGGCCTTCTGGATCTTCTTGGTGAGAGGGGTGCCCTCGTCTTCATCCTCCGAGTCATCAGAAACCTTGCGCTTAGTAGCAGCCTTGCCTTTGCCCTTGGACTTGGGTCCAGCAGAGGATCCAGCGGTACTAAAAAGAGTTACCAGTCAGTGTAGGTCCTCGTATGTGAATGGTTGGGTACTGCAACCTACCCGTTGGCCTTGGCCTTTCCCTTCTTGAGAGCAGGAGTCTTGGGGGATGCGCCGTCGGAACCCTCACTAGTGAACCCGAGGGTCAGTACAATTCGATAAGATCTTGTAATGGAGAGCATACTCGTTGTCGACTTTGGCAGCGATCTTCATACGAGAGATGCGCTTCTTCAAAGCTCCAACAGTGCAGGTAGCAGTCTCAGTGCTGAGCTCGGCAGCGAGAGCATCCCAGTCAACGTTGGCTGAGAGCTCAGGGTCCTTCAAGAGTGCGAGCAAGATCTTGCGATCAGCCTCAGCTGTGAGGAAGTCAGTATCATTGATATGTCATGTGTTGACCATTTAGTCTTACCGTCCCAGGTGATACCAGGCATCTTGTTTGACGGAGTGTTGGTTTTGGTCAGAGTTACTTGATATCTTGCTTGACTTGTTGGCGTTCGTGAGAACTGGCGAGTACGAATGGCGGTTGAAGATATAATGACGATCTAGGGCGCAGACTGATTGTGGAAGGCTGACGGAAGAAGGAAGAGTGTGGGTCTTGAAAGCGGTGATGAGGAATAAAGAGAAGGACAGGGAAGATCGCCGAGTTGGTGGAACCGGTTGGAAGTGTGCGAAATACAGTGCGGTTTCCTCACAAACTTTCACTTGGAAGAACGACAATGTCGTGGACTCTCACATCAGAGTCGAGTGATGATAGCAACGGAACCGTGCACGAGCAAAACAATTCAGAGGGGTTAAAGTCTGCTGAGAAGATTATCCGACGTTGGGCAAAAGGCTTCACCATGGATTGTGATACTTAGGCTCCAGTTGGTGATTAGGTCTTGCCACGCATGGTTTGAGGGAGGACTTGCATCTCGATGATAGATCCAGGAAGAACGGGACCCTGACGTACACATTCCTGTCTATCTGGTACAGGCGTAGGCCGCTTGTAAAGTGTCAAGCTCACGTACTGAGAAGCGCAGATCAAGTAAATTTTGCCTTTGTCAATGGGATGTCGGCAGAGAAAATGCCATTCTGCTCGAGTCGGCTCGCAGCCTTTTATATGTTACAAGCATTTCGAAGCACCCGGTATCGTTCTGAGTCTCAAGATTTGGACATACAGTCGCGCAAGTATGACAGCTGTATCATGCGTCGCTTTTTCGAGGTTCAGTAAGAACGCATGACTTTGGTCAAGCAGATCCGTTGGACGAAAGAGAAGTCGCGAGCTGGACGAAGTGTCGTTGGAAGGAACGGAAGAGGCCGTCATGGCTTGGCAAGCATGCCTTCCAATCTTGTTCTCAACGTGAACTCCTCCCTTGCTCGCCAAATAGCAAGACCGACCAAGAACATCGAGAATCGCGACGCACAAACATCTCAAAACGTAACACAGTGACCGATATCAGGCGAGAAAAGTGTGGAAAGGCAAGTTTCATTCTCTAGTTGTACACATGCTGGGGCCATGGGTGATGACAGAGTAAAAAGAAAAGAGAAATCATGGCCCATCTCAGTTGAGTAAGTGCAGTTCTTCTTGCTGCAAAAGGTTCGTTATCCTCGTTGTGTTGGTGTTCAAGTCGCTACTGTTGCGCAGGCGAAACAATATGGGTGAGAGGTTGGTGTTGTTGTATGCAATCAAGCAACAGCCTGTCCCCAAAGTCAGTTATCCCGACCGCATCAAGGCTCAATGTAGAGACTCACCTCCTCATCGTCATCGTCAGCCTCAGGCTCGTTCTTGACAAGATGATCTTCGTCGTCAACAGCATCCAAAGCATCGTAGTCAACGACCTCCTCAGCATCGCCATCGGCCTCATCTTCGTCGTCGGAGGATTCGTGCTTCATCTTGCGCTTCTTCGAGCTTCCTCCTTCTCTGCGCGTTTGGTGGCCCTTTCCTTTTGCTCGCGTCTGATTTTCTTGCGCGTCTGCTTGCTTTCCTTCTTCATCTCCAGCGCGATTCTTGGCACGAGCAGCAGGAACGCGGCCAGAGCCACTGCGCAGTACTCCACGGACCCCATAGTCGTCGGCGAGTTTGTTGTAGCGCTTGGTGCTGTGGTGTTGTTGTCAGTGATGTGGTCTTGTACGTTGGCTGTGCGAAAAACGTACGCGGCGTTGGTGGTGAGTCCGGTGTCTGTGGCAACTCCGTTCCAGTCGATCAGACCGGCGCCTTTACCGTTCTTGATGCAAGAGAAGAGCAAGACGATGTGGTCGTCCTTTGTGATGGGAGCCATTGTCAGTTGTGTTTGTTTGTAAGAGCTTGGGTGGAAACGTTTGCTTGGAAGAAGCAACAAAGAAAGGTGTTATGAGGAAAGGTAGAGAGTAGAGAGGAAGGAATGTGAAAGAAGCGGTGGGATCAAGGGCTACGAAGTGAGAGACCAGTCGCGGAGACAAGCGGAAGCCGCTGGAGATGTCGAAGCAACTAGGAGGTCGACGGCGCTGGTCGACGAACGATGGGCTGGATTGGAAGACGACAGCAGTGTCGACTACAGAAAGAGGTACTCACTTGAGTTGTTGCTTGTGTAGCGCAGACCTCTGGATGTTGTAGAATCTTCAGTGTGATTGGAGTCCTTGAACCAGGGGCTTGTGGAAGGTAATGTGTGTTCAGGGGTAAGTCTTTGAGCAGTCAAGCAGATCAGTTATATAGCTAGCATGTGAGAATAACCCGATTACGATTGTATACAATCGCGTGTATTCACTGGCAAACATTGTTGGAACTGAGCTTCTGAAAGCACAAGCATAACCTGACGGAAGTCTGATATCCCGTGAGCTCCTATTCGGAAAGGCACTAGATAAGTCAACGATGATATGAAGGCGATGAAACATGTCAAATTGATATCCGCTGCATAAAAAATAACTTATTTGGCCTTGGGGCTGGCCTTAGCCTTCTTGCCCGCCTTGTTCACACTCCTCTTCTCTTTCTTGCTTTGAGCCTCCGTTGAGGTTTGTCCGTTGACCTCGCTGACAGTGTCTACGACAGGCTTCTCGGCAGCCTTAGGGCTCTTTGTGCTTGTTGGCGAATTGACGGCCTTCTCCTCTATTTGATCCTCGGCGTTGGGCTCCTCAGATGTGACTTCCTTCTCCTTGGGCTTCTTGGTGGACTTCGTGGCTTTAGGATCGAGACCCTTCTTCTTGAGCTGCTTTGCGCGGGCACGTTGGATAATTGCCTCATCCTCAGAGTCAGAGAAGCCGCCGAAGACGTCGTTCTCAGCTTCCTCGCTGATGGGTGTTCTGTCGACAATCTCCTCGTCTCCATCCTTCTTGACATTTTGCTTCTGTTCTTCCGAGCCTTGTGCCTTGATGGCGTTTGCGGGTGTAGGGCCGACCTTCTTGAACTTGGCGACGTAGAAACCGTCAACGTTGTAGGCGTGAGGGTAGTATCTTCTGGTCTCCTTCAAGCTGGGGTGGAACTTCTTGCCCATGAAGCTGGTGAAGCCCTCCTTACCGAAGACAAGACCAGTGCTGACAAGCTTGACATTGGGGCGTCTGTTGAGTGCATACTGAACAACTTGCTCGTTCTCCTCGACTGTAACACTACATGTTGAGTATACAATGTAACCACCAGTCTTTGAGGCGTGATCTACCGAGTCGATAGCGGCGAGCAAAAGCTGCTTCTGAAGATGGGGCAGGCGCAAGAAATCGGCTTCGGTCTTGTTGGTCTTGACACTTTGATCCTTGGCAATGACACCAGTACCAGAGCAAGGAGCATCGAGAAGAACTCTGTCAAAGCCACCCATGACCTTGGGGAACTCGAGAGCAGAGTAGTGGCATACGATAGTGTTCTTGACACCGAGACGGTGAATGTTACCGATCAAACCCTTAGCACGGACCTTACTGGCATCGTTGGCGAAGATGACACCAGTGTTGCGCATCAGAGCAGCGGCGTATGTTGTTTTACCACCGGGGGCAGCGGCCATATCCAGAACGCGCTCGTTCTCTTGCGGTGCGAGAGCCATGACGGGCAAGAACGAACTGGCGGCCTGAAGAATGTAGTGTCCAGCAAGATATTCAGGGGTGGCACCCAAGGGAACCTGAGATTCGAAAACCTGCAGACCAACCTTGCTCCACTTACCAACGGGCTCAAGAGTAACACCACGGTTGATCAGCGAGTGAGCGAGATCACGACGGTGAGTACGGAGGGTGTTTGTTCTGATGACCAGAGGACGAGGGGTCTCGTTGGCGTCGAAGAAGGCGAGAGCCTCTTGGGGGGTGAAGAGTCTCCACAGCTTCTCGGCCAAGAAGCGCGAGTAGCCGTAGTAGGCGCAGATATCGTTGAGGAGCGAGTTGATGTAGTCGGCACGCGAGCGCTCGGGATCGGACAGCTCTTTGAAGCTGGTCAGGACACGGGTGGTCTCGGTGATACGGGTACGGAGGAGCTGAAGGTCGGGAGCAAGAGTGGCTTTTCGTTGAGCGGCCTCATCGTCGTCTTCGTCTTCGGGAATATCGGCGGCGGCAATGTTGGTCTGCATGGCATCGTCCTCGAGTTCGGCCTGGGCATCAGCAGCCTCCTGAGCGGCTTCCTCGTCGAGGCGACCTGAAAGACCAGCAATGTTGGCAGCGTTCAAGATTTCCTCAGCGTCCGAGGCGTCTTCGTCCTCAGACCACATGGCGCGTTGGACATCGGGGTCGTCTGAGTCCATAAAGTCATCGTCCTCGGCAGGCTCATCGTCCGACTCGAGGACACCCAAATCATCAACGGCATCCGAGTCTTCTTCGATGTCTTCGTCGTCGGAAGCAACCAGTTGTTGGGCCTTCTTTCCTGCCGTCTTTGGTGTCTTTCCGTTTGCTGCGAACTGGCCCTTGGTCGTCTTCTTTCCAGCCGAGTTCTTTGGCTTGTTGGGATCGGTTCTGCGCTTCTTGTATGTAACCTCTGGCGGCGGAGGGGCGTCCTTTCTCTTTCTTGAAACCAGGGATTCGTTCAGGGGTTCGGGAACACCCTGCTTTTGCATACGACGACTCGGTGCCATTTTGTGTTGTAATGTCAAATGCGATTGAGAAAACAAAAAATTAATCTCAGCGAAGGCGCTCTGCTCTTTCTCAAACTTTACGAGACTTTTTCTGGAACCACTTTGTGGGGAAGGCTGCTCCCATTGGCCGCCTTGTGCCAGCCCGGCTTTTAACCAATATGATATCTTATCCCCGATCGCAAGAGTGGTTATTTACAATACAATCATGCTTAAGTCTGGCACTGATCATACTAGAATGCTTGGTGAGTTTTGACATGAACTTCGCTATGGACATAAGATGCAGTCCTTCTAGACTACATTGCTCAATCGCTGTCATCGTCACTCCCGTAGCCAACTAATGGACCTGCAGGCTTGTCTGGAGCCTTGCTGGCTGCTGCGCCTGATCCTGCTGTGAAGCCTTTCAATGCGCTCAAAGTCGATCCCCCAAGGATTCCAGAAGGCGCGTCTTGCCTCTTCATATCCTCGATCCGAAGCGGTGCACCTTCCTCGTCCTCCAAGTCACCGGCTTCCAGCAGATACGACTCTTGCGGCGCTCCCAGTCTTGCCTTCTCCGACGCATACCACACTTCATCGCTGGCTTCGTAGCCCGCCAATCCAAATGTGCCCTCGATCTTTCTCCTCTTCCTTGCATCCTCCCATCCTTCACCACGACCCTCAATCTCGGCAACGTATTCTGCTGGTAGCGCACGGCGGATCGCTTCGGCAGCTTGTTCTTCGATTTTGCGCACTTCTCGTTTTTGAGCTTGCGGGTTCGGGTCGACGGTTGCCCATCTCACGTTCAGTGTCTCGTTGTTGTCTAAGGGCTGATGCGCCATGGCCTCTTTTGCGAATTCCTGCCTGGCTGTTAGCTCTTGTCCCATATGCTGGATTAGGTTGATAGACTTACGGCGTTGGCCAGGTGGACATAGGTCACAAACGCTACACCTCTGGCTGGCAGTACACGGACGCGCTCGATCTGGCCCCACTCTTGGAAGTGTCTGGCAACGACTTCCTCGATATCGTCAGATGTGTGTATCCTTCCCACGTAGAGTGTCCTGTTGACGCGCATGAAACTTCCAACACCACCCATGTCGTCTCTGTAATCGCTGAACTTGTCTCGTCCAAAGCAGTCGACGTTGGACGGGAAAATGTCGCCCAGACCACCCTCCTTTTCTACGCGCGAATTCGGCAAACGGTGAAGGTACTCGCAGTCTTGACCTTTGGGACACAGGCCGCGAGCGAAGTATACACAGAAGTAGCTGCCAGGAATGGTGTCGGCTAGCGTGTATCCAGAGTCAGTCGCAACGTTACACCTGCCCTTTGCTTGTTGCTTGGAGGAGTAGGCATCTTCGCGATCACCGCCAGACCATTTGTTGTACCAGATGTTGAAGATTGTGCCGGTTTGAGCTGGCCTTTCTGTCGAGAAACCTTCTTGCTGAACTCTGGCGGGCCTCCTCTTCTTCTTGACCATGATTTTCTTGGTTTTCTTTTTCGGTTCCAGAGCAGTGCCGTCCTGATTTGTGGGTATCAGTGCGGCCGAGTCTGTGACCTCCATATTGGCGAGAGGATTTTGATCGGTCGCGGTGGCCTCCTGCACCGGAGGAGTATCGACGTCGGACATGGTTGTGTATTATGTTCGGTGAATCGCGTGGATGTCCGGTAGAGATTATGGTTGTTTGGGTGTGAGAAGATCAAAATGAATGGTCGTTATCGTTGGATAGAAATGGCAAGAGGGCAAGTTTGGCGCGGCGGAGAAGTCGCGGAAGGCGCGAGTGAGCTTGGACCCCATGTGGAAGCTCTCCAGAGTGCAGCGAGCCTAACACCATCAAGCACCATCATACGCCTGCTCTACTACTCATCACCTCCCTATCCTCACACACACCGTCAACATGCCTGGATTTGACTTCTCGCTTCACAACCGCAACCTTGCTTTGCACGCACAGGGTGTGCCGCTGCCCAAGGCCACCAGCACCGGAACCACCATTGTCGGCTGTCTCTACGATGGCGGCGTCGTCATCGCTGCAGACACAAGAGCAACCAGTGGCCCTATTGTCGCCGACAAGGTCAGATCCCTTCGATCATCTAATCGTTACTCTCAATACTGACTCTGCAATGAACAGAACTGCGAGAAGTTGCACTACATTGCCCCCCAGATCTGGTGCGCCGGCGCTGGTACCGCTGCCGACACCGAGTTCACCACCGCTCTCATCTCCTCCAACATCGAACTGCACGCTCTATCCACTGGACGTAAGCCTCGTGTCGCCACCGTTATGACCATGCTCAAGCAACATCTGTTCCGCTACCAAGGTCACATTGGCGCCTACCTGGTCGTAGCTGGTTGTGATCCCACAGGCAGCCACCTCTTCACCGTCCACGCTCACGGCAGCACCGACAAGCTCCCTTATGTCACCATGGGTTCAGGTTCGCTGGCCGCCATGTCCGTCTTCGAAACCCAGTGGAAGTCAGGTCTCAACAAGGACCACGCCATCAAGCTCTGTGCCGACGCCATCCAAGCCGGTATCTGGAACGATCTGGGATCAGGTTCCAACGTCGACGTCTGTGTCATTACCGCCGAGAAGACGACGCTGCTGAGAAACTACATCACCCCCAACAAGCGCGAGCAGAAGATGAGGAATTACAAGTTCCAGAGAGGCACCACCGCCGTTCTCAACGAGAAGATCATTACTCGCCAGGACATCAGCAAATACGTCACAGTGCACGAGCTTAGCGACAACGATGCTGGCCAGGCCGCAGAGAAGATGGAGGTTGACTCATAGACAACATGTTTCTGGTCTCTAGACTAGACCAATGACTTTTGACATTTTCTGTATTCTAACGGGGACCAACGATCGGGGGCTTTTACTGTTACAAAGCAAGCACAGGCATTTTTCGGGGAGTTTGCAAATTCAAATTCGGTCATAATCTTTTCTTCTTTCAGATGTGTTCTGAAGCACTGTCTTAGAAGTACATGGAGTGAATTTGTATAGGTGATTGAAGTAAGGCGAGGTCCAGCCTGCCTGAAGGTTTGTATATCGACCGTCTATCAGATGCTGTCTGCCACAACCAGTCGCGCATTTTTGTATAATCGAAGCAGTTGCTGGACCAAAGGTCCTGTGTACGCAATGGTCTCTATTGAATCAGATGCAATCCCAGTAGTAATCATAGCCTGCAAAGTATTGTTGGTATGGGTGTCATCAAAGATAGTAAACTCGAACGGCTCAGTATCTTCTGTCGGAAGGCGAGCTGAGAGGCACGTTTGGGTTGCGAGGTTGGACGTACCATCATCGGTCTGTGAAGGGTCTTCAGTCCCGGTAGTTGAAGACGAAATAGTTGCTGGAGACGAAGTAGTTGTTGGAGACGAAGTAGAAGATGGAGGATTGCCAATAGCTGCTGCATTTGTCGTGATACGAGCACCAGCGCTGGTGACTACCACTCCAGTTGCTGCACTGCTGCCAGAACTTGCTGTACAATTGGAAGTATCAACGCTTGTGCGATTGAAGTAGGCTTCCACTGATCGAATTTGGAGAATGTTGTCTTGAGCTGGAGGACCAAAAGTCCAGGCCCACCCATTGGACCACGAGTTCCACATTAGCCAGCCTGCTGCGCTGGGGACGTTTCTGTTTATTGACATGACCAATACGCCGTCGATGTAGAAGTTTGTCCCTGTGGGAAGCCAGTCGTAGCGGTATTCGTGGAATGCAGAGGTCATGGTGGCAGGTGCAGGTACAGCATATGTTGTTTCGCCATTGCCTAGATGTGTTTGCTGGTTGGTGAAGTGGATGTGGTTTGGATCTCCTGTGCGAATCTCAATGTCGGTTTCTTGGGTATCGTTCATGTACATGAAGAACCCTGGAATTTGTGATTAGTAGCTTGAAACTCTCACAGGTCAAATCTAGCAACATACCGTGAACTGTGCCGTTGACAGGGCTGGCCTGCGCAATAGTCCGTACACTGGCATATAGCACATCATCGTAGCTCGTAACCAGCTGACATGTTTCCAGAGGATCCACAGTCTGGCCACCAGGGACAATCATCTGCATGGGCTGACCAGATCTGAGTACTATATTGCTGGGGTTGAAAATATGCGCATAAGGAGCGTATGGCCCAGGCCCGACTTGATAGGTACTAGCAATCAATTCATCCGGGAGCGTGTCCATGGTAGTAAAGTCGAAAGCAAAATGAGAGCTGAAGGCACCCGCGCCCTCAACTTGGTAGTTGCAGCCATCAAAAGTTCCATTAGAAGAAGTTGCCGCTGCAAAGACAGCAGCGATAGTGGTCAAGAAGAAAAGGTAGAATAAGTTCCTGGATGGAGGCATGGTGTAAGGTCATAAATGAATACCCCTCATTGTTGCATGTGGGATCTATCGAAGGAAAGAAAGAAAATGTGAGTCGTGTGGTGGTTTGAAGTGTCGAGATCTGGGTACCGATGGTGGTATTTATTCACACGGCAGTTGAGAGGGAGAAAACGGGCGAGGCGTCACTCATCGGACGAAACTAGTAGACGTTTTGCAGCACATGGGTAAGAGATGGAAACGGCAGAGGCTCAAAGGGAATAACTTTGTATTGATCGAGGCGGAACGAAGACATGGTGCTTCGAGAAGGGTGTTGGAAAGAGTCAGGGCTCTGGAGTGGATCGTGGCGTTAATATCGTTATGGTAGGGCTGCGAGGTTCAGGGATGCGTGCAGGGGAGTTCCTTGGTGGACAGCAGGCTAGCCCACCACACAACTCTGAATTGTCACAGCTTGCGAATGAAAACAGTTGCCTTTGCAAACGAGAACGAGACTTGCGTACGACATGATAATAGGAGAGAAGCTGGTTGACGACCCAGGCCAAGGGAGGAAATATGGCGGAAGATGATCCCCGCATCGAAGGTGATCGTCCCGGCGTGCCTGCAGATGCGACCCGAAGGGATGGATCAAAGCCAAAACGGCAACCAAGAGCTGTGACGAGGAAGGGACACGCAACGTAGCTGCCACTTGTAACGCTGTGACGATTGCAAGTCTCTCGAATACCATGTCATGAACCTTCACTCCTTCCCTCCAGTCCTCGACAACTGGCACAATGACTAAATCATCCTTCAAGACGTCGGCTCCTCCCTCGCCCGACGAAGCTTCGCAAACACCTGTCGCCGGTGCATCGTCGTCAGCACTACCTCTGCCTCCTTCCTTGAACCTGCGTAGTCGCTCGTCGACAAAGACATTCCCGACTGCCGCTGACGGAGCTTCCCCCTCGATTGAGCCATCTTTCTCTCGCCGTCGTTCTTCGCTGCTCTCGTTCTCAAGCTTGGATGACACGCGACACTCGGCTGGTGACTTCATCCGTCCATCCTTAGGCCTCGATCATGATGACTCGACTGCTCCCGAAGACCTATCGCACTGGCACAGCTCTCCCTTAGCTTTTGCTTTCCTCCCCGCTCTTGCCGGTCTATTTTTCACCAATGGAAGTGCTTTCGTCACTGACATCATCCTCCTCGGCTTAGCTGCTTTGTTCCTCAATTGGAGTGTCAGACTACCCTGGTACGAGCTTCTGTAATTGGTCATACTCCTGCATACACTGACAAACTCAGGGATTGGTACCGCTCGGCTCAGGCTCAGTTTACCCTGGACGAACTGAGCAGTTCTCCGGCTGTATCACAGGACTTGGACGAAGACGACCCACAACGCGAACCCACCGAGAAACCGCAAACAACTCAAGAGCAGGAAGATGCGGCTGCCAATCTCCGTCAACACGAGCTGCTTGCTCTAATCTCTACATTCTTATTCCCTGCCTGTGCCGCCTACCTGCTACACGTTATCCGCGGTCAGCTCTCGCGTCCATCAGAAGGCTTGGTCTCGGATTATAACCTGACTATTTTTCTGCTTGCTGCCGAAATCCGCCCAATCAGGCAATTGATCCGCTTGTTCACTCATCGGACCATTCACCTGCAACGTATCGTTCGTGGCAACAACGACTCCTCAGGTTTGAGCAAGAAGGACAAGGCCATCACAGAGCTTGCATCTCGCTTAGTCATCTTGGAAGACAAGTTTGGTGATCAACTATCGTCTCCGGGCATGTCGATCGTTCAGAAGGATGAAGTCACTGCCCTCTCCAGTGACATCAGGAAGCGCTATGAACCTCGTCTGGATGCTTTGGAGCGTGCTGTGAGAAGATACGAGAAGCGAGCCACTACTCTGACTCTACTCACCGAGCAGAGGCTACAGTTCTTGGAGAACCGTCTGCAAGACGCGCTGAGCTTGGCTGCTGTCGCCGCTCAATCATCGAGTAAGCCTGGCATCGTTGCCACAATCTTGTCAACTTTGGCAAAGACGCTAGCTGTGCCTCTGGAATTCGTCTGGTATATTTTCGTATGGCCTCTGAAGGTTACAGAGTCTGTGCTTAAGAAAGCCGGCGTCTGGGTCCTGGGTCCAGCACATCCTCCCCCTCGTCGCAGTGAGTCTAAGGGTCCCAAACCAAGGTCGGAGAAGAAAAAAGATGACTCGTATTTCCAACGGCATTATTGATGGTATGGCTCGCTTGTATTGTGGCGCGTTGCATTGGCACGAGTGCCTATATCCTATTCACGAATTCATGAACCAACTGTACGAGCAAGTATGTAGATCTTGTATTTTCTCATCCATACGCAATACGTGCTACTCAAACTCTTTTTAGCTGGCCTTCTCATCATTCCCTTCGTCTGTTCCTATCTTTCCCATTACGCGATAACTCAAAGCTCTGCCAATTCACATCTGCTAACCTTAACAACTGCATCTTCCCCCCAGGCTTCGCTTTGCAACGTTCCTTCCATATGCCACACCGGCGCTGCTGCCTTGTTTACTTGTACGGTTCTCTTTATCGCCCCTTCGCCTCGACCCATCATGTTTTCATCACCTCCTTCATGATATTTTCATCACGAAACATGCAATCCACCGAGCAAGATCCAGTCATATAGCCTATACCTGAGATAATCGAGTATGTCATGCCTCATCTGTCCGACGGCTTTGCTCGCGAGGACCCCGACATGATGGTCCACGCCCTCACAGGGATCGAGCAACTATCAGAGGACGCCTTCACCTTATCTTCGTCACTCGTCACAGCCAATTAGCTATCGAGGACCATGAGCACAATCACATGCCTAAACTGAGTAGAAACAATCATGTATTGCTAAAACACATCCCAAGTCACAATCATCAAAGGCATTACATAGAAAATTGACCGTCTTAACATCCACCACCTCCTCCACCACAACCACCACCTCCTCCTCCGCAGCCGCCACCGCCGCCTCCGCAACCAACAATTCCCGCCGCGCACACACCGGCTACTCCGGCGCAAGCAGCGCCTCCAACAGCTCCAGCGACTCCACCGCCGCATGACCCAGCAGCAGCACCGGCAGTACAAGTTCCTGCACAACAGTTGCCTACAGCACCTGCAGTTACCGCCATACACCCGGGATTGACAGGATAGACCATTGGGGTATACGGCATGGCTCCGTAGTATGGAGCATACATCGGAATGTACACGGGATGACCATAGGCATCAGAATAGTAGTAGTCGTCCTTCTTTGGGCGGGGGTTGCCCTTCTTGTCAGCACGCTCACAGGCCTTCTCGTATGCTTTTTCGAGCTCGGCAAGACGCTTGGCGACAAGGCCGTCATATACCTCGTCGCCGGTTGGTCGTACAGCGTTGTGAGTAGAGATATGAGCAGACTTCTTTGGATCAGTAGGCACGGAGTGAAGCTTGTCGGCCGCGGTGGCAGAGCCGCTACGGAACAGACGGGATGCGGTTGATGTGTGAGACTCACGCACTGCTTCGCAGCACCAGCATGTACACTCTGAGTACGGCTCTTTGTACAACTTCTGGTATATGTTGCTGGTTTTGGCAAAGGCATCTGTGAGTTTGGCTTCTATCACCTTGTCGTCGTGGTCGATGAAGGTTTTGCTTTGGGCGACGGTGTATTGGAGATATCTGGATGGATTGAGCTGATGAGTGTGCCAAGCCAGGTCGACATCGAGTGTGGGCACGGCGAACACGCTGTATTTGGACACGATTGTGATGAACCGCGAATACTTGCGTATGAGGCGAGGAATGGTATTCGAAAGACCAGGTGAATCTAGCCAGTTTATGTCATGCATCTTCTGAACGAAAGAGCCTTGACGTGTTACAGCACCGGCCAGATCGACAGCAAAGACCGACGAGTTCTCCCAATATCTCGACATCATCCGGCGAAGAGCTAAGGCTTCGTCTGGGTAGATCTCATTGCTGTTTTTGTAGTGCCTAGCTTGCTTGACCAGTTCCGTTATAGAGAGATATTCCTCGATAACTTCGCGGACACTGGACATCTGCGTATCGGTGCCTTTGAGGTCGAGGATTCGTTGACCCAGTCCCATCTTCATCAGCTTGCTCGGGAACAAGGGAAACGACCAGCCAGCGACGTCCGAAATTTTTCCAATGCTGGATGGTAGCCCGTTCTTGCTCAGGATGTTTCCTGGCAATACTGCATCTCGTTCGATGAGATTCACCAGGTCTTTGCGGAGCTTTCCTACACAGAGATAGTCGTGGTTGATTTCGGACTTGCATTCCTGACAAGTCAAGGTGAATCCTTTGTCGGCGTATCCCTGACAAGTACTGAGTAGAGCCTGAACGTCTTCAAGCAAAGAGGCACCTTTCGAGGATGTATGTCTATGGGATGCTTGAGACACCTCTCCGTAAGTAGTCCAGGGTGCAGTGTTTGGTGAACCGCAGACGTGACAATCTACATTTGCGCTGTACAAGCCGTCTAGGTTGTCCCAGCCGAGCCCAGTCTGTTCTGTGAAGCTAGCCATCGTGTGCTTTTCCACCTCGTACTGATGGGTTGAAGGATCGATCTGGCTGGCGACCGCCTGTAATGGAAACGATGTATGCCACAGGCGCATCCGACCCTCACGTGCACAATCTTCCAAGTATGCTCTCGGATTTAGCGTATAGGAGTGCCAGACCATCAATACATCTGATCAATAGTCAGCAAGATTCTCAATCCACTGGTAGGGTGAGCTGTCGACTTACCAATAGGAGGTAGATTTTCAGCATCGAACAAAAATGGCTTGGCCGTCTCAGGATTCACGCGGTCGGCCAGTACCTGTCCTTTCGAAGAAATGGCTCGAGCAAGGGTATAGTAATCAGCCCTGGGTTCCAAGCTATATCTCCATCTTGAGAAACGCTCGACCGCCCGCGAGACGTAGACTTGCCATCTCTTTTCCGCGAGAAGAGTAATGCCTTCGTTGTTCTTGTCCTTGTGGGTGTCGGTTTGTGTTGCGCTTTTATCCAGGTCGTCGACGATATCGCACGATATGCCAAATAGACCGTTGGTACTGGCAATGTTCTGTCTCAAGCGATAGAAACATTCGAGTAACTTGAGATGTGCTACACAATCCGCAGGACTGGGCAAGTCTGGACTGTGCTGCACGGTACTGCTAGCTATCTGTGGAGCATACTGGGTATAGTCTTCATGTCGGTTGGCTTGCTCATAAGTCGGAGGAGGTGGTGATTCGCTCTTGCCAACATGCTCGACGGTGATTGATGTTTCTTCTTTCTGCTTGCCAGCGTCTTTAGCTCTTGAGAAGGCTCTTGAAAGTCGTCCCATGGTGGTTGATTGGTGATTGGTGATATGTGTTTGTGATCTGATGCATCAAGGTTGAGGAAATGCTCAAATATATACAGGTTGGTGCTAGTTACAACAGACCCCGCCCTCTCTTAGATTGGACAGGTTGAAGGATTCGGTGGTGGATGGCCACATGACTGACTCTCACAACACTTGCTCAACCTATCAGACGTTTATCTTTCAGACATGATGGACGCGGCTGTGTTCGAGAAGGATTCAGTGTACTAGATGATGCGCATAGATGTTACCCTACTAGGTGTCCACCAGCCTTCGATATGTTTTCTAGCGTGACTTCGTTGAGGCTTGGACTGTTCAAGCATCCGGATCGGCTAGGCGTCACCGACAACTTGAAAGCTAAGCCTCGATCGCTTAAACACCACAGCCTGCCATGGAGGATTCAGCATTCAGGCATCTTTTCCTACACCACTTCGAACGGCTGCGGCCGTACGGTATTGCGGCGGAGTCCTTCCTGACACTGTTGTCATTGACGGAAGAATGAAGCAGGCTGCGTTGAAGCGCCGTCTGAGAGGGGTCAGTAAAACGGCAACTCAGGAGTCTGCCGGGGCCAAGTCCGTCGGCAAGCGCAACCGAGCTTGCCTTATTGGAGTCTGGACTCGATATCTTGTGCCTTGAAGTTCATGAGAGTGACACTTCGAAGAGCGGACAGGAACGTCTTAAATACGGCGTCTTAATGGTATGGTCTCGATCAGCGAAGGGAAGTCGTCCCGACAAGATGCGAATCAGCAACTTCGAGCTCATCTTACGCCTCTTCTCTTCGACACTGGGATAGCAAACACACGATTACTCCGGTTCTGACTGGACTAACATTGTCATATCGAATTATCTTGTGGACGTAATACCGGAATGTTGTCTTCGACGGGTAGGTCCACGAAACTAATCAACGTCAAGCTGCAAAACTCTTTGTCGCGCTCAAAATAGCTTCTACACAGTTGAGAAGCAGTATATTGGTGATATACTCCTCTTTACACTGGATCTACCATCAACTTCACCGTTAATACACGGTTGTTGTCTGTCGCTGGCGCGATGGAGTATATGATCAGGGTTGTACCACCAGCCAACTTGGAGGACCGTGCTCAGATATCGCCTCCGTCTTGTTGTTGCTTTCATCGGGTTCTCCTCCCTCTTCTCTTTTCTCAGCCAGAGCCAGCCGCAGAGCTTCAGCACCCTGACAGATTGGCATCGCCCTGCACACCACCCTCGACCCGAAGCAACACCTGAGAGGTCACCCCAGCGCTCCGCGATGAGCCCTGCCCACGACTCCTTGCCCCGCTGTTGGCTGAGATTGATATTGTTTCTTGGCAAGCACATCTACATCAAATAGGCGAGATGGCCGAGCGGTCTAAGGCGCCAGCTTAAGGTTCTTCCAATACGCTGGTCCGAAAGGGCGTGGGTTCAAATCCCACTCTCGTCAATATCATTTTGCTCGTTATATCTCTATCTCAGACGCTATCAAAGGTGGTGGAGGGGATCAAAATTCAACTTTTTGGAAAATTTGGACATAGAATTTGTGGATGAACTTTTTTGTGCACTGAAGCCTGGCTGCGGAAAAGAGGCTTGGCGGATTTTGTGCTGTGCACAACTCTGATGAATTTTCTCTCCTTCCGCGCTGCAGCTTTTCTCATCTCTCGTTGCTTTGATTCGAATCGAAGTTCGATGAGTAGCTCATGTCAAGCAGGGCTGCAGCAGATTGCCCTCCATCTCACGTGCCCCAAAGTCGACGAGTCCACCACGGCACAGACTCCATGTTTTTTCAAGCCATGCATGCCTGTCAAGGCAGAGTATGGATGCGATGTGCTCGAACTGTGCTGCAATAATCTCAAAGTATATATTGCTGAAAATTTGTGGTCAACACATCTGTCCAAGATCAAAGCCGATTTAGCTAAGAGGTTAAGGCGTTGCACTTGTAAATCACTACAGAAATGCAAAGATCGCTCGTTCGACTCGGGCAATCGGCAAATTCTTTTTGCATCCATCGTTCTCCTTCTCACCAGGTCCTTCCTCTCTTTCTTTTTCAAGTCTTTTTGTTTTTCTCTTTCTAGTGATGTGGATTTTGTTAAGCCAAGATCACTGTGAGAGATGCCATATGGTTTTTCACATAGTGAGGGTTTTGACAGATCTCAAATAGCTGCAGCCCTCTCTTGATGACTAGTAAGTTCAGGAATAAGTTTCATATATTAAACATCTTATTATCTGAACAAGAAAAACAGAAGGAAATACAAAGTGCGATCATCAATCTGAACCAGTACGCCCTTCGAGTTCTGGCTTTCCACCATATCCCGATTCCATTCGTCAAGCAAACAACAAAGAAAAGAGACAAAGAAGAAGAAGAAATCATCAGTCAGTCATGTGCAGTTTCTACTCATCCTCATACTGCTACTGAAGAGTAGTAGAGATTGAGCAAATTACCTGCACCACAGAATTCATACTTATTGCCAGGACAAGGCATGAGACTAGATGTATCGCAGTTCTTGACCGCAACAGCGCCCGAAGTGACGCTATTACCACAATAGCATTGCTGGCCATACTCGATACTATGGAAAAAGTCAGTATCAGCACTCCCAAGGAGATTGAGGAGAGGAAAGGGGAAAAGACACTTACCCAGCGTATCTCATGCGTTTGCCCAAGCAGAACTTGACGCACTTTTCCACCGTCATCAGAGTATCGGTGGTACTAGCACCAGTGAGAGCTCTCGCTCCACTGGTCGGTTCTTTCAGACATCCCTTGCTCTGGTATTTACCTACGTTAGGTAAAACGGTCACAGGCTTGTACGTAGGATTGCTGTAAACCGAAAGCAGTCCACCGCCACCACAAATTTGTGAAAAGTTTCCTGCGCAGCGGCCGTAGCATTGGGATTTGGTGTAGTCGGTGGTTTTATCGACGATCTTACCACCAGAGGCGAGGCCGTTACCGGTGTAGCATTCGTCAGAGTTTTCAAGGCCGTAGAAGGCAGCGTTGTTGGCAGCGGCGAGACCAGCACATTGAGAAATGGTCATGTTGGGGCTGGTAAAGCTGGTGCCGTTCAGGGCGCGTGCATTGTTGGCTTCGGTGGCACAACCTACATATGTTGAGTTGAAGGGAGCCACGGGGTAAGTAAGCTGAATCACAGAGCCGGCAAGGTTGGTTGTACGTTTGAAGTTCGGGTCGGTGTTGTTGTAGATCATCATGTAGAACGGTCCACCACAGAGCTCGGTACGGTTTCCAGGACATACGATGTTGCAACCGCTGAGGAAGTCTGTCTGGTCTTTGACAATAGTTGTAGGGTTGACGACAAGATCGCAGAAACATTGGTCTCCGTTCTCAACACCCGAGTAAGGGTAGCCACGCTTGGTACACCAAGTCTGACAGTACTCGACAGTCAGGCCAGGGTAAGTTGTGAATGCTGCGTTCAAACTTCTGAAGCCGCCATCGACGTACGAGTCATTACCACAGCCAACAACCTTGTTGAACTTGTTGCCGAAAGGAGTACCGGCGCTGGGCGTGTAGGTCGGTCGTGGAGTTGAATCAACCGTTCTGACGATGCTGGCCAAGGGAACACCAGCCGGACATTCCATATCAGCAGCTGTGGCAGCACGGGGACCGGTGGTTACGCGTACACATCCAGGAAGTTTGCTGAGCATACCAGTGGCAGGTTCAGCGATTTGAGGAGGCTGTAAGGGACAGTTGATGGCGGAGTTTGTATTCCAGTATGGGTAGAGGACTGGACACTCATCGAGAGTACCAGAGTCATCTTGACCGTCGACAAGACAGTTGCTGATGGCACTCTTGAGTACGTCGTCGTTCCAACCATTCTGGAAATCACCGTGGAAGCCAAAACCGGTAGCATCACCTTGGGAAAAGACGAAGCGGCCACCATCTTCCAAGTTGGAAATTTGCTCAACTGCATAGTTGGTCTCAAGGAACAGATGAGGGAATTGATAGGGGTGCGTTGGAGGGCAAACTCCGTTGTCGATTTGGGACATGTGTGCAACATGGCTGTTGTCGGCTTTGTACAAATCCTTGCCATTCCAGCAGGTCTGGAAGTGGATCTGAGCACGCAAGCCGCTGATACACACACGAGGGTCGACAGGCAGGCTGGGAGTCTCTGGGCCAGCGACTGCGGCTAGACAGGCAAAACTGACGGCATCTGAGATGGGTCTGTTGGGATGAGTTGCATCTCCCCAAGTCATGCCTGATTGATTGGCGGATCTCAAGGACTTATTACCCGACAGCATCTGGAAGCCTTTGGGGAATGAGATGATGTCGTTGGCATTCTGACCACGAGCCAGATAGTAGATGACACTTCCACCGTGAGGAACTTCCTCAAAAGAGCCGTTGGTGTGCTGGTAGTAAAGGTTTGGTGTCCAGTAGGCAGACTTGTCCGCTGAGATTTCACAAGAAGTACATGCTGAGTTCATCAAACTATCGAAAGTTGCGTTCACACCAATATCTATGAATAGAGATCAGCTATGCATTGAAAGATACATCATCGCGGACGACACTTACTTGATCCGCCGACGATTGTGTGACAATGTGCTGCCAAAGCACCGGGGTTGACAATAGGATCGATACGACCGACTTGGATTTTAGCACAGTTGATACGGAAGAAAGCATCGACACCTCCGATACTGGCAAGAGCCAGAGTGGCAAGAGCGTTCTTGAACTGCATGTTATCGACTGGCAGCGAGTGATTGCGAAAACGGTGGTTGGGGATTAACCCTCACGAAGGGGTCTTGTTTATGCCAGATGTCCCGTTTCATTTCTTTGACAGCCTTCTCGAACTCAGAGGAACAAAGTCGGCATGCCGAAATGACCGGACTTGGAATTCGGCGTCGGCATGGCGGCAAGGAGTTGGGAAGTGCTATCTCTAAACAAAGACATGGCGTTTAGATGTGGACCACCATAAGCAAGGAGTGGGCCGGAATGTCTTTGTCTGTAGAGCGCCGGGATATACAGTCCACGACAAAGAAATGTCGGAGGAGGAAGCGTGCATATCGCGAAGGCTGCGAAGAGTCCCGTGATGCCTGGAACTGGAATTGAAAAAATATTTTGTTGTTGGCGATTGATTGTAAGTCATCAGGAGAGGAGAATGGACATAGGACAGGGATGAAGCTGGAAGCTCCATGATATGAACATTCCTCAGATAATTCGAGACAGAAGGAACAAGAGTGTGGTTCCTGCCTGCTGTAAACTGTTGTAAAAGCGTCCTTGAATTAGTCGTGCTTTCCTTCCACTCTCGTGTTGCGCTTTCGAGTCGGGCAACCAGATCACATGCCGAGAGCTCTTCATTGTGTTGGGCTCGCTGAGGTTGTTGGCACGGTTGTGCAGTTGTGGCTCAAAGTTTGAGGCTTTGGGGCATCATTCGTCTAAGCCTGTAATAATCAGTGCTTGGCCAATTTACCAGCTGTTCATACCACCACAACCACGATCTTACCTCTGTCACGGTAATGATGATGTAAAGAGACAAGGTAGTAGAGACCTAAAGCACTGCACTTTGGAAAGGTTAGTGGTAACGAAAAATCGGAAGGAAGAGAGTATGCATTCAAGATGCAGTTGTAGATAATATATACAAGAAGATTCCTCGAGGCTACCTGTGCCATCAAAGAGGAATAGACAGATCGTAAGAGATATAAGAAAAAGAAAAGGCCATTAGGTCCTTAAGCCAGCGGCAGAAGGCTGTGATATCATAAAAAGCGCCGTACCATGTGTATCCCCCAAATGTTGTCGTAAAGGTGTATATGTACAAGGTCTTCAGTTTTTGCACTTGGCAAGGTTGATGGTAGGGTCGACAGTGGGATCAACATTCAAGCCGCCTTTTTAGTTCTCTGTTTTAGTATTAATATCCAGTACGTTGGAGAGGGAGAGAAGCAAAGAGAAACTTACTCAGGTTGATCAAGGAGTTACCATCGGCAGAGTTGCCGTTGCCGTTGTTGTTGCCAGCTGAGTTGCCGGTGCCGGCAGAGTTGCCATTGCCAGCCTCGTTTCCGTTGCCGGCAGCGTTACCGTCACCGTTGCCGTTGCCATTGCCCTCGGCGCTGTTGCCGTTCAAGGCTGAGTCAGAGGAGCCGGGGGACAGGAGGTTGCCGAGGTCGCTGAAGACGTCCGATGAGGCGGCGAGGGCGACAGGGGTAGGGGCGGCAGCGACGGAGGTAGCAAGGGCCAGGAGGGCAGTAGCGAAGATGGTCTTGGAAAGCATGTTTGCGGTGTTGTGGTTGTGTGGTGGGTAGAAAGGGTTGTTTGAATGGTTGATTGCAAGGTATGAGATGTTGGATGAGAGAGAAGAAGAACCTAGCAGTGGAAGTACTCGTCCTTTTTATGTTGATTTGCAGTTCTGCTGTGTCCTGAAGATGACAGTCGATCGACAATCAATGATGTGCAATCCCACATACGCAATGCGTTGTGCTGAACTCAGCAAATTGCCGCTGCTTTCGTAGCTTCACCATGTTGAGTAGTCTGTTTTGGCCTAAGGGAACCCAGTTCAAAGCGAAAGAGCCGCGGTGTATGTCACCTCCAAGCATGCGATGATGTTGCAATGTGCAGGAGGCGTGGTTGATCTGGGGAATGGTCGTAGATCATAACCCCAAGATGGGATACCCAAGACCCACCTTGAAGCTTGCATTGCCCGGATTGGTATGGTCGGAGTTTGAGATCGGCGTACCTGATTCGTGATATCCCGGAACAAGAGCCGCTGATCCTTGTGGACGGGAATTTGGCCTGCCTTTCTCGATCATTGATCATCGTCATCAAAGAGCCATGGTTTGCAATGTGCCTGGCGTATTGCTGTCCGTGATGTCTTGGAGTCGGAGTTGGACAAAGTCAGAGGAAGGCTCGAGACGTCACCCGCTTCAATTCTGAATGTTCTCAACCACGAACCATCGTCCGACTAACCCCAATAACGTCTCGACTCAGTTCCAAACAGACAAAGTCACAGGAGAAAGAGTCCGTCAGGGGCGATGAGACAAGCCTCTTCCAAGAAACGGCGCATGAGTATTGATCAACAAAGACCTTTTCGGAGAAAAGAAGCCTACATGGGTAGCGCAACCAAAAGACATTCAAGCGCCGGAAGCGGATCCAGAGGAAGGAACCAAACTCCCTAAAGATCGTTAGAGCAAAACACCGTCACAGCTTCACACGAAAGGCTTCTGATGAGCAAACCGACGCGCGCCGTCGAAAGCGTCGTTCTCATCGGAGAATTTTCTCAACCGTTGGAGCATGAGACGTGCAGTTTAGTCAGTGTGTGTCTCGCTTGCCTAGCTGATCATCTCTCGTCTTTAGTTTGCGATGTTCGGATGATGAACGGTCGTTGAAAGTGACCTGCGGAGAACCGCTTCAGCCGCACAAGTTCGTTGACGGTGGTGGCGCTTTACACTTCCCCGAGCCTCAATCGAGGTTCATAGTCTAACCAGCAAAAGAGCCTCGCTGTTGTATCAAAGTAACACATGAGATCAGCATTAATCGCAAAACCAAACACGGAATGATCTTCCCCGATCTTCCCCTTCAACATGAGTCGACGGGGGTTGTTGATCATTTGTGGATTGGCGTTCCAAATTTTTCCACGCTCGCTGCTTTCCGAGGCACCGATGATCAATGGAATCCGGCAAATCGAAGAAAACGATGAGCGATGAAATGATTTCTAGCTAAAATGCCGCTTCGTCGCTACTCGTGTAGGGTAGCAATGCCTCGGCTTGAAGTAGGGAGAATTATTGACCTTTTTTGTTTTGGTATGGACAAACGCAAGATCTGAGTACAAAACAGCATACTCACACTGTAAGGGTGAGTAGCAGAAGGGGGTATATAAGATGACCAAAGAACAGAAGAAAAAGCAGAGGAAAAGACAATCGCGAATTAGGGCCATAGCTAAGGTCGACGAAACACGCCAATCGTTCGCTACCAACCACGCCGAATCACATCTACATCACATTACATCGTTCTTCTCTCTCGGCCTGAGAGATTCTACCACCAGAACCGGGAGGAACATAGCCTGAATATTGCGGTGCAGGCTGTTGAGCTGCAGCAGCCTGAGGACCTTGGCCTTGACTCTGCTGCCTTCTAAGCCGCTGAGAGTTGCTGTTTGTCCGTCCGAGGCCCATAGCACTCGAGCGTCTGCGATGCATAGACGGTGGTTGAGAATTGGGGTTACCGCCGTTCTGATTGGCAAAAGGTCCTTGTTGCATTTGCAGTGCTGTCAAGGCGCCCAGAGCGTCTCCCTACCTTGGGTCTCGTGTCGCGCCAGCTGGTCTGAAAGGTCTGTCAGAAGCCGCTTGCTCGTACGTAGGCGGCTCCTCATCGCCGTCATCTCGTTCTCGGATGTAAGGTGCGTCTGCTGTTGGAGACGGGTTGTTACGAGAAGAGTTGGAATTGGTGTTGACACCCATATTACTTCTTCGAGGAGGGACTGGAGGACGTTGCTCTGAAGAAGGGTTTTGGCCAGAAGCCGCTGATTCGCGCTCAAGGAATTGACGTGAAAGTTCATCTTCTTGTCTTCGTCGCGACGCGTCGGCACGACGCTGCTGGTCCTCCTCTTCCTCCTGAAGCTGTAGAGCCAAGGCTAAGTCAGCATCCTCCTGCTCAGATGAATGCCCGCGAGGTTCTGTTGGGGCCTGTGACTGGGACGTAGCAGAAGTAGAAACATCAGCACCACCGTGTGGGTTACCATTGTTTCTTGTAGGTACAGTCTGCCAATCGCTTCCGTTTTGAGCTCCGGAAGGAGTGTTTCCCACAGGTCTGAAATCGCCCGAGAAGAAGCTGCCAGCTGCACCACTAACATCGACCAAGCTTTCCCAGACAATTTCGTCGTGAGATGAATAGCCTGCATCTGTCACAAGATTCATGAGTGTACCACTTCTTGGCTGCTTGTACAGTGTCGAAAAGTGATCGTTTCTGAACAAAATAGCAATTTGGCCAGGTTTGAAACAGTCAGTCATGAGCTTTAGACCATATTCAGTCAGCTGAGTGGGATAGCTGGTCATAAACTCGCTCAAATTTATGATGTCCTCAAAGAGAACCTGTTCGTGCTCCGACAGTCCGTCGGTCCCAAGCTTGTGCTCAAGCTCAGCCTGAGCAAACTTAATGTTTTGTGCATCATCAAAAGTCTTGGCCGAACGGTCGAATGCTTCGTAAGCTGATGAGGTGGGAGATGGAACCCAACCATGGATGAGGGGTATCTCGAAAGCGCTGTACAGACGCATTTCTCTTGTGTCGTCGAACGAACCAGGTTTTCCTTGTGGGGCATCTGGGGGAGTAACGAATCTAGGGTTCACATTCATGCCAGTGTGTAACGTGATCAGGAAAGAGTATAGTTCAGCCAGATCTTCAGGGAGCGCCTTTGTTGATATCTCAGTCCTCCTAGCGAGTTCTTCAAAGACAGCATCCAATAGAAGGCCAAGGCTGATCTGTTCGCGTGAGCTAAGAGTGTCAACCAGAACCGTTTTTGGGGACTCGGGAGCGGACAAAGTCAAAGCATTGACAAGAGCTAGCAAAGGGCAGGGGCCGTTGGCGTTTTGTGTCAGGATGGGACAGCGTCGCATAGAGCCATTAGGACCAGCGGCGGCATCAAACCAGTTGATTTGCTTGATATGGTATGTCACATTCCGTTGTTTGCTGAGTAGTTCTTCGGCAGATTCTATAGGAGCAGCGGCATTAGTGTGGGGTGCTGGCTGTGGGGTGCTGACGGCTTCAGAAGCTCTTGTTGGAAGCGGAGGAGCATCGATAGTGCCAAAATCTATGAGAGATTCTTCTTGCGGAGCAGGAGGATTGACAGAAGGTTGTGAGGGGATATATGCGGGCGGTGCAGACTCCGAGACAGTATGGGGCGCTTCTGGCGCTGATGGAGGGAAGCGTTGATTTGTAGGAGGATCATACTGCTGGCTCATAGAAGGAAGAGCAGGTGCAGGAGGAGGAGGAGCAGCAGCGGGCGGAGCATTGAATGCCAAGGGCGGCGCAGCAGATGCAGGCGGCGGAGAGGGCGTGGATTGATAGTTCCTACGGGGTGGGGGCACGAGAGAGGGCGGTGGTCCTTGAGGCGGCTGGAATATGGCCTCGAGCTGATGCGGCTGTGGACTAGGAGTGGATTGCCAGGGAGTCTGGCTGCCCTGTTCCCTGTCGAGGTCTTGCTGCCATGGGTTGGAAGACGTCTGTGAGACCAAGCTTCTCCTACTACTCTTCTGAGGTATCTGTGGTGGAAGCTCTAGACCTTCGGTATGTGTGTTCTGCTGGGAGAAGTCGTCTAATGACAGGGCAGCGAAGGTAGGCGCAGGAGGTAGTGACGGAGGTGGGTGAGATGGCGGGGCTGGAGGAGCGGTAGTGGGATGGGCTGGCGCTGAGCTCCATATCGACTGGCTGTCTTCAGAAGGGTAAGGTAGAGGCTGTGTCTGCGACTGAGGTTGATTGTGGAGGTTGTGGTATGGGTTGTGCGATTGGAACGATTGTTGAGCTGGGGCTAGAGGTTGAGGTCGACCGACTCGTAGTGAGGCAGGAATATCGCTAGACTCTGGCTTTGGCTGATCATTGTCGTGGATTTCATGGTCAGAAGAGAAACCAGAGTTCCACGTGTTGTGTGAAGAAGCAGAACTGCTCCTGGAACGGTGCAGAGAGAGGTCGTTCTCGTGTGGAGGTTGGTAGGCAGACGCGTGGCCGTCGGTTGCAGAAGGTGCTATTGGCGAGGCAGGATACGGCGCTGAAGAAGCTGCTGGCTCGGGATTGCGAGACGGAACAGGCTTTCTCGTCACCATGGTTGAACGAGTGTTGAGTATCAAGAGTGTCGAGAGGGGTTTACTCTGTAAAGACACTCGAGGCAGCCAGCGTCATACTGTACAGACGTGCGTGCGCGGCGCTGCGGGACCCCCGGCCGTGCATGTGAACATGTGGCTGAGTATACAGAGGTGTGGCACAGCAGAATCTATCTCCGGCCGCCTGGTCGAAAAGTGACTCGGAACCCTTGGGCCGAAGTCGCAAATGTGGCGGTGCAATACCGCAGCTTTCTCAAAGTTTTGGCGGGGTTTTTTGCACCTTCCTTACGACACAGCCATATACACAATGTCGATTCCCAGTTTGCGCGTCTTGTTGGTAGGAAACGGTGGTCGCGAGCATGCTCTTGCATGGAAGCTCGTCCAATCGCCCCACGTAGACCACATCTACGTCGTGCCTGGCAATGGCGGTACCGCAGGGTTCGTCCCCTCATGAGCAGCCAACCATCCCATCATCCGTGTCCATACTCAGACGAAGCCTCGCAGTTTCCCCAACAAGGTCACCAACGTTACAAGCATCAAGGCCGACGACTTCTCTGCTTTGGTCAAGTTCGCTCGCGACAACTCGGTCAACTTCTTGGTTCCTGGTCCTGAGGCCCCTCTTGTTGCCGGCATTGTCGACTACTTTGCTCAGCACCTGCCTGACGTCAAGAGCTTCGGTCCCAATGAGGCCGCTGCCCGTATTGAAGGCAGCAAGGCCTTCAGCAAGGACTTCATGAAGGATCACAACATCCCTACTGCCGCATACGAGAACTTCAGCGACTACGAAAAGGCCAAGGCATACCTCGACAGCATCAACCACGACGTCGTCATCAAGGCCGATGGTCTCGCTGCCGGCAAGGGTGTCATCATCCCTCAAACCAAGGAAGAGGCTGTACAGGCCCTCAAGGACATCATGTTGACCCGCGAGTTCGGTTCGGCTGGTGACACTGTTGTCATTGAGGAGCTGCTTGTCGGAGAAGAGTGCAGCATCTTGACCTTCAGCGACGGTTACAACATTGCCAGTCTACCTCCTGCTCAGGACCATAAGCGCATCTTTGATGGTGACAAGGGTCCCAACACTGGTGGTATGGGCACTTACGCCCCTACCGGTGTCGTCTCTGCTCAGGAAAATGAGGACATTCACAAATCCATCCTCCAGGCTACTGTTGATGGCATGCGCAACTCTGGCAACATCTTCATCGGCTGTCTCTTCACTGGCCTCATGATGACCAAGGCTGGACCCAAGGTCCTTGAGTACAACGTCCGCTTCGGCGACCCGGAAACACAATCTGTCTTGACTCTGCTCGAGTCTGACCTGGCCGAGCTCATGTACAGCTGCACCACGAACTCCCTCTCTTCGCTTGGTCCCATCAAGATCTCATCACGCGCTGCTGCTACTGTCGTTGTTGCTGCTGGTGGCTACCCTGGCTCTTACGCCAAGGGCACTCCCATGACCCTAACTGCCACTCCCGAAGACACTGTCATCTTCCACGCAGGTACCGATATCAAGGACGGTCAGCTCGTAACAAGTGGTGGCCGTGTCATCGCTTCTACCGCCACTGGCCCTACCTTGAAGGAGGCCGTCGCTCGTGCCTACGAGGGTGTGCAGACCATCAGATTCGAAGGTATGCAATACCGCAAGGACATTGCTGCTCGCGCCTTGAAGTAGTGTTTGTAGGTAACGCCTTCCTTGCTCCTTTTTACGTTATATAGACCTCCGTTATGATCGCCAAGACAAAATTGCATGTACACAACTCATACTCTTTTACCATCTTCCACATGCTCTACATGCTCCGACACAATCTTGTCTTCTGCAATAGCTTCCTCGATAGCTATTTCCCTCTCGGTCAAAGTAACGACCTTGTCGCCAAACGCCGCTGCGATCTCTTCCAACGTCTTGCGTCTGGTCTCCCTGTTTTGCCTGAGTCAGACGAAGCTGGAGTGGAAGGGAAGTGTAAGGTGTACGTACGGGAAGTAGAGGTAAGCGATGACGAAGAAGAAGAACGAACAGGCTACGAAAACGTAGTAGTAGCTTTCTTTTATCTGTCATGGTTCAGCAATGGTTTTTTTATCTTCTCTTCATTTCGACTGCACACTTACATGGGCAAAAGCACTAGGTCCTGCCTCAGTAATGCCAACATTAACGATAAAATGCGACGCTGCTGCCAATCCCATAACCCGACTTCTCAGCGCGATGGGCAAGACTTCGGCTCCTGATCACTATAAGTTAGATTATTTATATCCTTGATAGAAATTTCTCATACTGACCGTAAAGCCATGTTGTGCTGTTTAGCATACCATCTGTGCAAACCAATATTAGAACCCATTGTTCTCGATTAGGTCAGACAAAAATGCTAAAAACTTACAATAAGTCACCACGAAAAGATAAATGCCCAGAATGGCAAATCCTTTTCCGACTTGATTGTCTGTGTTCTGGAATTCGCGTTGCATGACTGCTGCGTATATCTCTACAATGACGATACCGCCTAGACCAGTAAGTATCATTCTGTGATTGCTAAGTTAGCGTGCCACTCTCTAGTGTTGTGCTCTTTTCAAGGAATTTTTGGAGTTCTTACTTTCGACGTCCCCATTGATCGGTGAGGAAGGTGGTTGTGATGGCGTTGGAGAGAAACGCTACTGTGCCGTATACACCTGCCAGAGCTAGGATCTGTTTAGAGCCGATGCCGAGGGATTTGTACAAGATAGCTGTATGAGAGTCAGTATATATGGTAGCTGGATCTCTGAAGATCTTGTCGTTGCTCACTTTGGTAATACTGCTTGTCGTTAGCATTTCTTCATCAAAGTCCAAAGCCACTCAAACATACCTGAATGACATTTACACCAGTCAGACTAGTCATAGTCTGCACAGCAATAGACCTGATGTCACCCATCAGCACCTCCCTCCTTACCACCAAAAGAACACAAAGACTCACACAAAAGCCCTATGCCTAAACAATCGGAAAATCTCCTTATAACTCTTAACCTCTCTCTCAACTTCATATTCAATCTGCGCCTTCATCAACGCAAACTCTTCTCCCACAGTCACAGACCCCAGATCCCTACGTATTTTCACAAACTCCCTTCTCGCATCGTCAACTTTACCGATACGGAGTAATTGGCGAGGTGAATCGGGCATGAAGGTTGATAACCCGCAGAAGAGGATGATGCCCCAGGGGACTTGCATGCCTAGAGGTAGACGCCATTGAGTTGGACCGTAGGATGCGTAGCTGCAGGCGAAACCGACCCAGTTTGACATCTGTGTTGTGGTGTGTTAGGGAAGATGTTGGGATACAGAGGGATGTATGCGTACCATGGTTCCAAACGCGATGCCGCAGCCAGAAATGCCTCCGATCAATCCTCTATGCTGAGGCGAAGAGATTTCCGAGAGATAGATAGGTACTGTTCCGACCAATCCACTGATTGCACTGTTTAGCAGAGCCAAAGAGATATGCTTAGTGGAGTTAAAACTCACCCTACAGCATAACCAGCTAAAACGCGGCCAGCAAGAAACATACCAATATTGACACTTGCGGTCTGTATCACAGTACCTATAGTCACAACCACGCAAAGAGCTTGCATGAATCTGATACGACCTAGTCTATCACCTACAGCAGTCTGAGTCAAAGCACCTAGAGCTTCGCCTGCGATATAGACAGCAACGACCTAAATGATATCAGCTTCGGGTTACCGCAACTCCTGAGCGTAGAGCTTACAGCGCCAGTCAGACCTTTGGATGGATGGCCCATGTAGTCAATCCAGCTCTGATGTGCGATCGCTGTTTCACACAAGGATAAGTCATCGTTCAGCCTTGTCCGAAAACCTTAGTCTGCTTACTCGTCGTTGCAATCCCAGTGTCGAAGCCGAATAAGAAAGTGCCGATTGCTGCAAACAGCGCTATGCCAAAGGTATACCACAACCCCATGATGGTAGTGATTTGCCAGAAAATAGGATGAAGGTGGGACGGATGATTATGGAAAGGAAAGAACAGCGAGTAGGAACGAGCAAAAGAAGATTTACCAGGCTGTCAGCTCGTGACTCGACACCTATAGGACGATCATCTTGACCTTTTCTTTAGTTTCTATAGACCCCCGCACTGGAAGGATACTCATCTGTGGGGTTGTGGGAGGTGACATCGGGAAGAATCCCGCTCGCTCGGTATAATGTGAAGCGAAGGATTCAAAGGTGGGGGTGAAGAAGGAAGTGATCAGCGTTAACATACAGTATCGAAATTAAATGCTCGGAAAAGAAGTCTAACAAAATGTGGTACAGTGCCTGCTGTATGCTGCCTCGGAGCCTTTCGCACCTAGTATAAGCTCTCAAAAACATGTATCCAAGAGAAGAGGCTATGCTCTATTGTAGTTTTCCCGGAAGAGTTTCGAAGTGCCGTGACATTTACTCTCTGCGCCCTTCTTATACCGACTGCGTTGTATCGTGACAATCATGATGCCTCAAATTGCGATCCTGCCATGAATGATCTTTGAGGTCATCATTGGCCACCACAGTACGCTAACGGCGGCGGTCCACCTGCGACGAGTCAACATACTTGAAATCAAAACTGCAGATATCCTTGACGCGTGCACTCACCATACAAAAGTCCAGCCGGCTCTTTTCGCTAACATAGTTTGGGTGTTGGGACTAAGAGCAATGTTGATGAAGCGTGGAATTTCATCTTCGGGTTTCTTCAGGGAAGCGAAGCTACGAAGGCTGCGTAGAGCGGCTACTGTACGCATGGTTGTATTGGTGATAAGTTGAAATGAGTTGTTCCTCTGACTTGGGTATTGGGTTGATATGAAGGTAGTCTGAAGGAGGGCAATGTGGAAAGGAGTGACTGAGAAGGCAATTGAAAATCGGAGGGAGTGACTGAGAAGACGATGGACAAATATCGAGAGAAGTTGTGTACAACTTTATACCTAAGAGGCCCTCTCCATCTGTTTTGGTCTGTACTCGTGTGACTTGTTACATGTAAACATACTTACCGATCTCCTCGGCTTCGCAGGCTGAGCACAAAAGAACTACGAGTCTTGCACACACACTCCGCTAAAGCCCGAGGTGTATGGTATGTTGTTTCAGGACGCCTGATTATACCAAGTCTGTTTGGGGAGGAGTTTGGGAAGCCAGGGTCTTGCCGTCTCGGGATTTGCAGCAGACAGTAGAGACACGGACGATGCCCGAAAGTCCATGTTTCAAGACATGACTTTAGGCGCTCTGTCAAGGCCTTGGGGCTGAATTCGAACTCTCATGTGTTTGGAATGTTATATGTATTTTAGCAAAAACGTCCGATCTGAGGCGACCAGGTCCAAACTTCAGTTTTCAGGCACTGAGCAATCGCACAGAGCGGATTAGTTTAAGGGCGCCCAGTTCCAGAGATAACACGGCAGGAGTCCAGCAGCTGACAAAAATATGACTCTCACGGTTGTTTTGACCTTGGTCATGAGATGCATTGCAGAGAGGACCGACTCTGTCGGAAATTAGGAGAGAGCACTGCCAAGACCTCGGGCTCAGCCGTGCTTCCTCACAAGGCTCTCCCTTCTTTCTGCTCGAGTATCTCTGTTGAAGAAGTCCGTTGAAGCTTTGTTGATAACTTTTTTGTCATGTCTATCGGTTCATGTTGAAAAAGCCCTTCGCATATCTAGGCAAGCATGAAAACAAATCATATCAGGTTCATTACATTATATTCTCAGGACGAGCATTACCGCCTCAGACGCAACTGGCTAAGCACTCTCTGGCTCTTTCTCCTTTTCCTCTCCACTCGATCCATCATCCATATGCTTGTTCTCCTCGGCCAAACAATCCTCATCATCAGCAGCAAATTTGCTCTTCTTCCTTAGCGTCCTTCCATATTTTAAGAACAAAATCGGTGTGAAGGCAAACAACGTGGCCACTGCAGCCAATATGCTAGCAGCAATGTTCGCTCCCAGGCCCGAAAACATCTGATATGCAAACAGAGGGAACACCGCAGCCGCAATGGTACGGCACGTGCTCAATGAGGACACCGCAGACGCAGCCATGGGCCCGTATGAATCAGTACAGTAGCCGAAGAGCACATAACTGAAATCAGCGGTGGCAAACCCGACGCAGGCAAGTCCAATCATAGAAAACACCCAATGGACATTGGTTACCCTAGGTGGGATTGTCCAGGCGAAGATCCAGAGACCGATGGCAAGGGCAGGGCATGCGATGGCGAAAGATCTAATTTTGGTTTCTGGCAGCAATCGGCGCTTCTCCTTACGGAACTGCTTGAAAAGATAGTCGTCGTAGAAGCGTGGTAAAACATCTAGAAGGATGCCAATGAGGATGGCGATAAAGGCCAGTGATGAGGAGGTCATTGAGAAGGTTCTGTCGAAAGGTGGGTTCGTATATGAGACCGTCAGACCCTCTGTCAGGCCATAGATCAGTCCGAAAGCAATGGCACATAGTGCAGAACAGAAGAAGACGATAGGCTCCGTAACCAGAAAGACGAGCGGGCGGAAGAGTGAATCTTTGACAAAAGACTTGACCGAGAAGCCTTCAGAAGAGGGTCCGTTCAAGTCATTGCGACCTGTTTCTGAGTGTATGGCATCCACCTTGCCCTGCAAAAGTTGTGTGGCTTTCGTCTCTTTCATGAAAAAGGATAGGACCGTAGAGATCGCAGCTACTATAGCTGAGATGTAAAACACTACTCGCCAGTTATAGTAGTGGGTGATGTATGACGAATAGATGGGACCCAGTACGAGTCCGATGAAGCCAGAGACGGTGTACCAATATACGACCCAGATTCTGTTGTGACTTTGTCAGCACGATGTGTAGGCTGCATCCTAAAACCCAAGTTGGCTCACCTGATTTGAGCGCCCCACATATCTTCAATACTGCCGAATGCTACACAAGCAGGCACGGCAGCGGCGACACCTTGGAAGAAACGACCAAAGTAGACCGCAATTGATGAGGGTACGGCTGCCGTAATCACCGAGAAGATGCAGAAGACGGCGGAGGATACGATGTATAGGGTGCGTCGACCAAAGGTTTCTGATATCGGGGAGCAGAGAATACCTCCAAGAGTTTGGCCGAGCAGGTACATGGTGACAAAGGCGAAGACTCCAAGCGTTCTACTCATGTGGTACTCCTCTCTGGCAGAGTCAGATGCTGCAGTCTAATATACCTAGTTAGTAGGGCACATGGGACAAGGAACAGAACAAACTTACTCCTGCCGAACTTATACCAGTCATGTATAACTCGACCCAACAGATGATTATTGTTGTGTAGCATTTTGCAAATGGTCCCCAATTTCTCGGGTGATCCTTGCTGTCATCGTTCCAGCACACTGTGTTTCCATTCTCGAGATGGCATCCATGTTGTCCAAGTAGATTGTCGGTACTTGCCCGCGTACCGGAGGGGCTAGGGGAGTCGAGCGAACTCATGGCGACGACCCTGGATTAATATTAAGTAGAGTATGAGAGGACGAACAACTCAATTCGAACAGGGATACTCTGTTAACACTACCTTGACTACCAAGTTTGACCGTTCGCCCGTCATTCTAAGCCCCATCATTGTTTTGGTGCCGAGAGCCATATGAGACACCAAGGGATGAATCGTCGACGTCATCGCTTTCGTACGCATTCGAACGCTGTGCGGCTGTGGTAAAGACAAAGAGATCAAGTGACAAATATAGCCACTGGTATTCGTTGGATAAATTCGAGCGTTGACCGTTGGCGATAAGCGTGATACTCTAACCTTATGTGACATATCTAGTCCTTCGATGACGCCAATAAAATCTCCGCCCCTTAGATTTCTTTCCAGATGCCAGATGAGATCTCCACTCCAGTTCATTCCAAAATACGATCATCCCATGGGGTAAAGATAGAGTACGCTGTACGCACATGCCGCTAACGATGATGCATTCCTCCGCGGCGGGCCGCGCCTCGTGCTCAATCACTGATTTTGTATTGGATTGGCTTAAATGATCCGCCATTGGACTGCAGAGCGGAACAAGCGGTCAAAGCGACGATCAGATCCATCTCTGCCACGAATTCGATGCTGTCACCCGCTTTCGTAATTGGAGGCAGCACCTTGAGCTCTCCCGAATCCGAGTCGACGGTGACATACATGAAGCAGTTAAATGCGCAAGGTATGCGGTCGGAAGAAATGCCGTATGGTTCGATGGCGCCAGCAATGTTGCCGAAGCATCCTTGGTGTGGATCTTTGTCGCCGTAAATTATACGAAAAGTGTCTTTTGAGCATGGTGTCAACAGAAAATCGTGCTTGCCAGGAGAGTTGTCGGCGACGATTTTGAGCATGACATTGCTGCGGTTCGAGTACAGCGGGTCGCCGGTGGTGAGGAATATCCGACTTGCGTAGTCGAGCGTTCTGCCGTTGCTGATGACTTCGTCGGGATCGTGACGATTAAAGGCAACAAGATCAGAGACTTGTACGCCTTTGGGATCGATCACAGTCAAGCGCTGTCCCTTGTTCAAGGTAAAGGCTGTACCAGTGCGAGGGCTGATTTCAATGGTGTCGGTCATGATGTTGTCTCGATGTGTGAGTGTTTGTGAAATAGAGGCTGTTGTCGCGCAATTAGAAAATTGTATTCCTTGAAAACAGCAGACGAAACATCGCATCAATATTCGTCAAGTGTTGATGTCAAATTCCTGACCCCAGACACGTCATTTCGTCGTCGTCTTCTCCAACGTGCCTGGCAGACCGAGATTCGAACATGGCACTTGGCGATGAGATGCGGCTGACACTCCGTCAGGTGGTTGGTTCGGTAAGCCGGAAGCAGTTGAGCCTCCCCCGCCTAACCCCAAACATCGATTTCTGTTACGTTTGTTAAAGTCCCACGAGCGTTTAGCCAGACTGGATCTGGAATTGGTGGCTCTCATGACGACAAGATCTTTGTTTGGCGACACCAAAGAAATGACATGCCTAACAATATCTGTACTCGTCATTATAACGTGTGCACAACATGGAGATTCAAATAAAATCTTCTCGAGTGCTTCCAGCTGTATTGTAAACAAGTCAATCTCAATATGCAGCTCGCTCTCAGTATAATCTTCTTCTTCCTCGGCTTCGGTCTGGCGACAATTGTTGCCCTGAGGCCAGAAAAGGCGCGGAAAGACCTTGACAACTTCACATCTCGACTTCGTCATGTTACCAATGGGCTGAAAGGGCGGGGGTCGCATCCTGGCGACATGGAGCAATCAGAGACCGAAGAGGAAATTATCAAAAGAGGTTCAGAAAACCTGCTGACCAAGTAAGAACTTCCGATGTCAATCGCTTTCAAGACCCAATCTGACTGTCTCTGCTAGGGAACAACTCGAGGAGAAATACGACATGAACGCATGGCAACGCCTGGTCTATGAAGAGTTCAAGACCACTATCCTTGCAAAGGGTAGTGGCCTCAAAACATTCCCCTGTGTATACGCAACCATGGGCTACCGTGCCGGCGACCATCGCTATGTCTTCCTGGAGTCAGACGACCCATCAGAACCGAGAAACGTACGAATCATTGCACCTGCCCTGAGAGCATACCTGCAAGTGTCAAGGTCGCTCGGACCCAACACCAGTCTGGTCATCATGGGTGCCCCGACCGAGGGCAACCTCAAGGCTGTCGAACAGTACAACAACGAATTCTTCGACATGCTGCGTGGACTGAGAATCTGGGACTCAAAACCATGGCCCAAGGACATCCCTCAAGAGACGATGAATGAGAAGTGGACTTTCTGTTTCGACGGCATACCTCTTTTCCCTGTTGCCTTGACACCAGCGCACCAACGGAGATGGTCAAGACATGCTCCTGTACCATTGGTCGCTTTGCAACCGAAGTGGGTCCTCGACAACCTCATGAGCACACCAGAAAAGCGCAAGTCGGCTACAGGCAAGGTCAGAAAGTTGTTGGCGGAGTACGACCAGATTGATATCAGTCCCGACTTGACTCAGTATGGCGACAAGGGAACGAGCGAGATCCATCAGTTGTGTTTACGAGATGAGAACGAGACGATGGATTGTCCCTTCGAGGACTTTGACAAAGGAGGAGCAAGGTCTTCGTCTTCTTCTTCTTCGCGCCGTTCATCCATGGAGGAGACGGAAGCATAATATAGCTTTGCCATATACACTAATTCTTCATTCATCCAAGCTCTTGGTCGTCTTGCGCGTTGTCTTGTATCACACGTCCGTTTAGAGGTGTGCTTGAGGGCAGGTTTTGTTGTACGGTTCCGAGTATTGGAGATAGTCGATAGGTGCCTTGACTTTGTAGAAAGGTTGCGTGGAGCAAATGAGCAGAGACTGCTTACTATTTGACCCTACGGACTGTATAGCGTAACAGTGATGGAAGTATGAACCACTGTGAAGGCGACATGTCAGTATGAGCAGAGTGTGTGTCAAGGATGATGCTGGACACATGTTGGTGCATGAACGAGCTGGCTTGTCTTGGCCATATCCAGACTATTCTTATGTGCGATAATCGCGAGAAGTTTGACTTCAGAATTGAAGAAGTTTTCATGTCTTCACTTTACATCACACATCCTATTTCTCTTGTCGAGCAACACGACACAGATACACATGTCCACTGATAGCGCCACCAACTAGCGTTGCTTCAGGGAACGAGTTGCCTCTGCGCTACAGAGTGTTGAAGGCTTCGAGCATCCGGAAATCGTGAAGCCTGCGCAAGGCCTCATGCTCAATTGATCAAAACTACATGAAATTTGACGCTTTTGAACTCAATATCGAATGGTCAGATGGCCGAGTGGTTATGGCGCCAGATTCAAGCGATCAAAAGCTTCTCAGTTATATGAGTCTCCTGGTAACGTAAGTTGCGTGGGTTCGAATCCCGCTCTGATCAACATCATTTTTGTTCTTTTGCCCTCTTCCCAACACTGGAACATCTCAGAGGATCAATCGTGCGTGCCGGCAGCATGGGACATCACCGCTGATAAGGTGCCAGTACGGTCATGACTCTCTGAGATGAGATCGCAGCTAGTAAGTTGGAGAAGCCTCAGTTTTGGTAGGCTTCAGGGAATAATCATGTCCCAACACTTCCCCCAAGCGACGACTACGAGCGTACCGCTTCTGGTAAACGTGACCTTGCTCTTCTGCATCATACCAACTCAAGAGCACTAGAGGTTGTACAGGCCAGAGGCGTCTGTTTCATCCCTGCAGAAACAAGAAGCCATGGAATACCTTTTTGCTAGGATCATCACCTCTTCCTACTACCAGTACCTACTCCAGAGCCCTCTGCTCTTTCCCAGACACACTCTCTCGCGGTATCCTCCCTTATCCGAGACTTGCGTCTCCAGTTTCTGGTTTCATTTAGATTCTCAATTCTGTTTCCATTGCTATGTCGGTTCCATTTCAATTTCAATTTCAATTCCATGTCAATTTCACATTTGACATTTCTATGTCCATAAAATCTTTTCGAATGCATTTTCTGATCTCATTGCATAGGTTCATATTTCTGTGTCTGTCCCTCTGTATCTCTTATGCTGTATTTCTGTTTCTGTCTTGATCTCTATCCCTATCTCTATCTCATTTTCATCTCTGTTTTCTGGTTCCATCAATGTCGTCTCTCATTCCATCTCCATCTCACGCTTCCGATCTTTGATTTCTACTGCCGTGCTAACAAAACATAATGAGACCCTTTATCTTTAATATGTTCTGTCGATAGGATCTCTCTAATCGTACCCATGTCTGATTCTATGTCTACTTCTATGTTTATTTCTATATCTAGTTCTATGTCTAGTTCCATGTCTAGTTCCATGTCTAGTTCCATGTCTAGTTCTATGTCTAGTTCCATATCTAGTTCTATGTCTAGTTCTATGTCTAGTTCCATGTCTAGTTCCATGTCTAGTTCCATGTCTAGTTCCATGTCTAGTTCTATGTCTAGTTCCATGTCTAGTTCCATTTCAATCTCCCACATCCACTTTACAGTCTCCGACCTTAACTCTCTACTACCACCAGAGTGAAGCCGTTCGTCATTAATACGTTTACAGACACTTTCTAATCCCATTTTAACTTTAACTTGTGTTCCATCTCTCAGATTCTCTTTTTAGTACCATGTCTGACTTCATGCCTGGTTCCATTATTGATGCCATTTCATTTCAATGTCAATTTCAATCCAATTTCAATCTCAAATTTCCATGTCAATGTCAATTCCATTTCTATGCCAATTTCCATGTCAGTTCCGTTCCTATCTCAACTTCAATCGTTACTGCAGTAGTGAGAAAAGGTGGCAAAGGCGTAGCATACCAATCGCCTAGTCTCATCGAACATCTACCCCTTAAGGACCACCCGAAATCTCCCAAGTCAACAAATCTCCCATCAAATCAAAATCTCTTTAAGTCTGCACTGCTTGCAAGGTAAAGCAGTCGAAGATTTAGTAAAGCCTAATACCTTTCCTGATTTCAGTTCTATGTCTGTCTCTGTGTCTCACTCCATTATTTCACATTTCCGTTTCTATTTCCATGTATTTCCATGTCATAATCCCATGTCTGTATCCTTCTCCGTATCTTTTAGAGTTCTATGTCTGTTTCTTTTCCTGAATTCCATAACGTTTCTGTTCCTGTCTCTATCCTGTTTCATTTCCATTCCAGTTCCATCTCATCTCATTTCATTTCATTTCATGTCATGTCATTCCAGTTTCAATTTCAATGCCATTTCTGACATGCTCATTGCTTCCCTGTTCAGATCACCGACTATCTCGATCATATGGTTTCAGCAAGAGAGGCATTCAATCAATCCGGTCATACAAAGCAAGACCAGAAGCCAGTAGCAAAGATTACTAGCAGCAGGAAGAGATGGGGGCTTCATGAGACGAACAAGAGCTATCACAACATCTACGAGAATAAACACGTTTCGATGAACAACTGAAAGTGAAGAATAAAAAAAATGCATTCTTGACACAACTCCTGTATCCCATGTTGTGTGTGAGGAAGAGTGATTGTAGACCTCCCTTCAAAAATATGATGCCTCTCCCACAACAGCAACACTATTTGCGCTGTGTATAATCGTAGCCTCCGTGCTCGTCTCTACGTTTCATACTCCCTCCCCTAAAATGTTATGACAGAATTGAAGAAAGAAAAACACCACCCTTTGCAGTAATGCTCGGTCAAAAGGTCTACTCGTCATCATCACTTTGAGCCATGGACTCAGTGCCACCGCGGCTCTTGCGACCACCAAGGCTCAGCTTGACACGTGGTTGAGGTGTACCGGCATTCGATACTGGTCGTGTGTTGCCAGTCTCCGTCTCCCAGTCGGCGAACTCAGGGTACTTGGCTGTCTCTTCAGCGAGCTTCTTGACAGCGGTTTCCTGTGACTCATGTTAGTGATAGTCTCTTCGTAGAATGATGAGGGAAAATACATACCTCGATCAGGTTGGCGTCTTGGTACAAGGTGCTACCGTCCTCGTTGTAAGTTCTGCAGTTGTCGCACAACTGCTTGATGTCCTGTCTGAACTGGCGCAGGTTCTGATACTGCTTCTTGTTGATCTTCTTTTGGATCTGGTCCATGCAGATGGGTGTGCGGATGAGCTGGTAATAGTCGGGGTAATGCTTCTGAGGCGGCAACTCAATGAAAGGATCGATGATCCCTCTGTTTGCAATGTCAGGATCCGAAGACTCCTCCTCCAGATCCATGAGTGTGTCATGAACTGAATCAAGAACCAACTGCAAGTGTTCGCGTTCAGACGGCGGCAAAAGATCTGGCACCTTGGCTTGACGGCCACGCTTTCTCGGCTGTGGTGCTTCAACCTCTTCCTCAGCCTTGCGTTTTTGGACTGTCTCCGCCTTGGGCTTGCGACCGCGCTTCTTGGGTTGGGGAGATTCTGAGCTGGCGCGTGACTCAGGTGGAGGTGTGTCGTCCTTGCCTTCTCTCGTCTCCTTGTTACCGGCACGTCTGCTGATACGAGCCTGTTTGCGAGCAACAGCAGACTCAATATCGTCGTCACTGTTGTCGACGGCTTCGAGCCATTGCTCCTCGGTGAGACCATCGTCATACTTGACCTTGGCACGCTCGCGGTTACCACGACCCATGGCGACTTCAACAATCTCCTCGATCGGGCCTTCTTCGTTCACGTAGATATCAGGAAGCTCCTGTTCGCACATGAGACGAGGGAACTTCTTGCCAGGACCGTACTTCTGATCCCTGTAGCGATCTCTGTCCATCTGTTGGAAGAGTGTCAACTCATCCTCCGAACGCATCATGATCACGTTCAGGTCGTCGTCGTCCATTTCCTCTTGCTCAAATGCCTCGGCCGCTTCGGCGGACTCCAACATGACACGAAGCATCTCGTCACGCTCTTCGTTGGTCGATCTGTTATCGAACTTACCAGCTTGAATGACTTTGCCGTCCATATCAAGCTTGTAGTTGGCGCGTTCGAGAATCTTCTCTTCCACAGAGTTGGAACTGATGAGACGTAGAATGCGGACCTCATTCTTCTGACCGATACGGTGAGCACGATCTTGAGCCTGAAGATCCTGATGAGGGTTCCAATCAGAGTCGTAGATAATGACTGTATCGGCAGTCTGCAAGTTCAAACCGAGACCACCGGCGCGAGTCGATAGCAAGAAACAGAAGTATGGCGAGTTAGGCGCGTTGAAGATTCTGAGGAGCTCACTACGGTCATCAGCCTTTGTTGATCCGTCCAAACGCAGGTACTTAAGCCCACGCAGCCGCAAGAAATCTTCCATGATGTTCATGATCTGTGTCATTTGGAAGAACATCAAAACTCTGTGTCCAGATCTCTCAAACTTGGGCAGAATTCTGTCGAGAAGTTCGAACTTTCCAGCTGTACGCCAGAGTGTGTCGTTGGTTCCTCTGCCGGGGTTGATTTGATCCTCGACCTCTTCAAAGACGAAGGGATGGTTGCACAACTTTCTCAATTGCATGAGCATGTTGCTGAGACCACGCAAACCAGTCTTTCCGCCCTTGCCATCGCTGACCATAAGCCTGTTGTGACTGACAAGCTGCTTGTACAGCTTGGCTTGAAGCGATGAGAAGTTACACTTGATGACACGCTCCTGCTTGTCAGGCAAGTCTTTCTCGACATCCTTCTTGAGACGACGCAGAAGGAAAGGTCGAAGCACCTTGTGAAGACGACGAATGACAAGCAGCTGCTCTTCTTCTGACAACTCCATCTTGTCCTGTCCACCTGTGTTGGCGAAAGGAGTGTTGAACCATTCATCGAACGACTTGACCGATTTGAAGATGGTAGGGAGAACGAAGTTGAGCAGGGCCCACAACTCGGGAAGGTTGTTCTGGAGAGGGGTACCAGTCAAGATCAGACGGTAGCGCGTAGTGTAGTACTGAGTAATGGTACTGCTCAGCTTCGAGTTGGCGTTCTTCATACGATGACCTTCATCGACGATCATGTGCAACCACTTGATCTTACTGAGCACGGGTCTGTCTTTGATGATGAACTCGTAGGTAGTAAGCAAGACTTGGAAGTTTCCGTATCTGATCTGGTTCTGGTGAGTCTTTCTTTGAGCGGGAGGGCCCTTGTAAACGATCTTTACAACAGAAGGAGCCCACTTGTCGAATTCGTTGTTCCAGTTTGTCAAGGTACTGAGAGGTACAATTACCAGGTATGGTCCGGGCTGGCGCTTCTTCTCGATGAGGTAGGTGATCAAACTGATTGTCTGAATGGTCTTTCCGAGACCCATCTCATCAGCAAGAATACCGTTGAGGTTGTTGTTGTAGAGTGAGATCATCCACTGGAGACCCTTGACCTGGTACTCCTTCAGAGTACCACCAACGAGCATGTTGGCCTGCTGTGTGACTTCTTCCTTGATCTTGTGGGCAACCTCGTAGTAATCGACCTTTCTTGAAATAGCCTCGCCATCTTCATCATCTGCGACAACCTCTTCTGGTTCCTCTTCCTCTTCGACGATTCCATATCTGCGAGCAGCACCACGTTGCTGTTCCTTGACGGAGGCGGCGAGTTGGTCGAGGAAACCATCGGTCTGCTTGAGCAAGTGAGAAATACGGCTGTCCTTTGCCTGGCCCAGCAGCTTGAGGTAAGTCTCTTCGTCGTTGGCCTTGAGAGCTTGCAGACGTTGCTTGGCGGTTCTTTCGATGCGCTTCTGTTCTTCCTTCTCGATGTTGGAGTGAGTGGTTTGCATGAGTCGACCCAGCTTCTGGATCCTTGTTCGCTGGTTGGCAGCCGACGTCTTGAGTTCGTTGCCGTGAGACAGCACAGAGCGAAGAAAGTCGTTGTGCTTCTTCTTCTCCTTCGACTCGTGGGCATCTTGCTGTTGCTTCTCGAGCTTCTCGGTAATGCGAGCTTCGCGCAGAGATTGCTTCTTGATGCGACGGTACAGGGCGCGGTTGGCAGTCATTGCGAGGTTATCGGACTGCATCATTTCGCGACTGACGTTTGCTCTCATTTGGCGTTGCTTGGGGAGCAAGGACAGCATCTTGTGCTCGATGAGAGCCTTCAGCTTCAGCTTGCCATTGTCGACAGGAACGGTCGACGAAGTTGTGTCCCATGAGCCAATGTTGGCAGGGAGCTTGTCCAATTCGCTCTTGCGTGCCATGATACGGTTGTACAGAATGGCCTCCCTCTCTTCCCGCGCTCTGTCGACATCAATTCCCAGAGGCATGATACTCGGGATGATTTGGCGCTGGTCGCGGCGGGTATGGTCGAGGTATGAGATAGCGTTGGGGACGAGGGCGTGGGGGTCCTTGAAGGACTGGAAGCGGTGAGTTCTGGTCGGTGGTTGGGTAGCAGGCGTCGCGGGTTTTGACGAATCGGTGGCGGTGGCCTTCTGTGCTTGGAACAGAGATTCTTGGATGTTCTGAGGGATTGGCATGTTCTTTTGCAGGTAGTTGAAGGCGGACAACTGTTGGCGCAAGGTGGACTGCTGGTCAGTAGACAAGAGAGCCTCCTTGGACACGGCCGATGACTGGGGCTGTGGTGTGGATTGTTGAGCAGCACCATTGGCAGGCTGCATGGCAGCGGTGCCGTTGAGGTTGACATTCTGTTCCGGGAGGAGCTGGCCGTTCTGCTGCTGATTTTGTCCCTGTTGCTGTTGACGTTGCTGCTGGGCCTGCATTTGCTGCTGTTGGCGCATCTGCATCTGCCTCTTGGCCATCTCCGACTTTTGACGAGCAAATACAAGGATTCTACCGCGCTTGATTTGTTCGGGGTCTGTGTCAGGGACACCTTGAGCCTTGGCCTGGTTATACAGCTTGGTGTAGTGTTAGTGATGTGATTGATGGGTAGGGATGGTGGACAACGAACCTGATAAGTCTGTTGCAGGTACTCCTTGGTCAATTGTGGGTGGTTGGCCTGGGCATTCATGTTCATGCCGGGCTGCTGTTGCTGGACTGAAGCCATTGTCGGGGACTGTTGCGCAAAGCCGCGATGGACTTTGTTCACTTATTCCGGGGGGCCAATTCAGCGACGGGGAGTAGTCGCGGGGCTAGCGAGCTGGCGAGCTGCGACTGGAGATGGTGGTTGGCGTTGTCTCGAGTCGGGGCTGATGAAGCCTTGTTCGTGATGGCCGGCGTTGATGACTCGGGCTGTGGTTGGATTTGGGGGACCTGTGAGCGGTCGCGCTCTTGCCTCGCGCGTGCGAGCTGGCCAAAAGGGAATGTGGGCGACGGGCGTCGTGGTTGGCTCGTTCAGAATAAAACACCGTCGCGTCGGCACCTTGGGATACGCGTTGCAGACAGGATCTTGATGGCACGAAGCGGGGGTGGTAATTCCGGGCGATGCTGTCGCTCGACAACCGAATCTCGCAGGACTCACCTATCGAGCCTGGAAGTCGCGCTGTCCTTGGCTCACAGACCACCTCTTGGCGTTCACGTGATGCTTTTCTTCACTTCAATATTCTACGTCCAGTCACTTCTCATTCCAGCCAGTAGTTGTTGTTCTCTTTGAATACAATCTGTTGTCATTCGGTATCGGGTGAAGCGTTCAAAGCCTTGTCTGTCTGCATTTGTGGATTCGTCATACAAAGCCTCTCCCAAAAGCTTGATCACCAAGCTTTGCGTCCTGCTACAAGGACTACCCTGACCTGATATATATCACTTTTTCACATGCTCAATCTTAGCAAAACCTAGACAAAAAATTTGCCATAGCATTGTCAAAATATGCAGCGTGATGATCATGTGAAAGGTTCATACGAAAATGTGAGATTCTGAGGGAAGTGGCTGTTCTGATATCAACTTGGCTTTCGGCGACTGGAGTTCAAAGCTTCCGGTGCACTCCCGTTGAACCAGTGCTCAACAATCATACTTCACATGCAGGAATTACACACACTTGACAGAGCAAAGAGAACTTTTCATTTCGCAATCACTCAACCAAAAACAGAATATGTATCCCCAACTCCTACTCACAAAGACTGCCTCCAAAACACAATCCTACCCTACCACGTATGCTCGCAAGAAATGATTATCCCCTCTGCATGCGCTCATATGCAATCGAAATCCTAGTACTGTCGCGGAATATCGGACGAGCTCAAAGCACTACGCTTCATAGGCGGAGGTGGTGGGGGCTTCTTAGCTCTGATATCACAAGTCAGTATCCAAATCAGATGAGCGGTTGAAGAGTACATACCTGGAAGGTGGTGGTGGAGGAGCCAATTTCTTAGCTCCACCATCTTGCTGAGACCAACTAGCAGAGCGCGAGAAACTGGGAGCAGCGTTGTAGGAGGCGGGAGAAACAGAGCGTTCGTCGGCGTAGCGATCATTGTCCATAGCATATTCATCCTGGTCACCAAAAACGTCCGAATTTGCGCTGTCGTTGCGCTTGTTGGAGCGTATTCCTTGTCTGAGCGATATAGACGAATCGGTGGGTACGCGGGAAAGACGGGGCATGGCAACCGGGGAGGCATCGCGGGAGTTGAGACTCGAGGGTCCTTCGAAGCGGCCCGAAGGTCTGACGGGAAGATCGAAGCCAGGGAGTTCACGGCGAGGTGAGTTGGTGCCCGAAGGCGCTCTTGCGCGGATTGGGGGACGGAAGTCGTGAACGGGTTCGTCTTCGTCGATTTGACGGAATGAGGCAGAGTTGCCAGTGTTGGAGCGAGATCTGGGCACTCTACGGCCTCCTGGAACAGGTGGACCGGCGCCGGCGTTACCAGAGGGGCTGCATATTGTCAGTGTTTCATATTCATCAGACAAAGATGTTTCTGCGGTTTGACATACGAGGGCCAGTCTCTCTTGCACTGCATGAGGATCTCTCGTGCTCTGTCGTAGTATGCCAATTCGGCATCCAAGAAGGTGGACAGGTCGTTGATGCTGTCGACCTCAGCCTCCTTGATATCCAGCATTCTGCGTTGTACATCGTCGCTCGACTCATCGTATTTTGCCTTTTGTGATCGCGCAGACTCTTCGAGAGTAAAGTCGTCCTTCTTTGCCTTTTGCAGTTTATTCATCGAGGTATCGTAAGCGAGGCGGCGGGTTTCGAGTCTCTTGCGAGCAGTCTAGAAATACAGTCAGTAATGAGCTAGACAGTTCGGGCAGACAAGAACTCACCTGGTACTCTTTCATCTGAGCTAGAGATCTCTCGACCGACTCGAGCCAGCTGTTTGTGGCATTCGAGACGTAGCTCTCCTGCATACGTGCAATTCTCTCGTTGGCTCTACCGAGTGCTGCGAACTGTCAGTCATGCGTCCACTATTGATGTCTCTGATGCCATGACGTACTCGAGAGGCATTGTCCGAACTCAGATTCGGGCTCAAAATCGTCTCCGTGGCTGGCCATGGTGGAACCGAGGTAGGCGATGGGCAGCGTCTTCTCCTTGTCTTCTGCCTCTTTGGTCTTGGACAGAGACTTGACATACGTCGTCATACTCTTCTGTAGACGCTCCATACCTGTAGAGTAGCAATGTCAGTGATGACTCAAACTGCCCCTGACGACCGAGGGAGCACACCTTCGTGTCTCAACTGCATCTCAAGCTCAAGAGCCTTGAACTCGTCGGACGCAGCAGTCTTGATCTCCTTGCCCATTCTCTCGTCCGTCCATTGCTTCATGCGGTCGAATCTCTTGCCGATATTCATTTTGGCGGTATTGTTGTTGGTTGTCTGCTAGGAAAGAAGTCGAAGCGAACGTGATGTGTCGTGTGTGTAAAGTGTTCGATTCTCAAGTCGAAAGCAAGTTGGCGAGTCTGGTCTGTGGGAAATGAGGGCAAGTACTGGCGAGAGGGGCACTGCCACCGATTTAATTGGGGTGACGTCGAGGGAGTCGGGACAGGCGTGATATGGAGCGGGCACGAGTGGGGGGGCAGGAGAGAAACGCGAGTGGCAGGGCCGAGCACGCTTTAAAAGAACAGGAAGGTCACAGCGGCAGTATGATAAGGAGCGAACATCTGTTGAGCCCGCCCTCTAGTGCACACGACAAGTCTTCTAGGTTTCGAGTTGAATGGGCCCTGCTCACACATAATTGAAACCGTCTTTACCCATTCTTTCCCCAGATCTCTCCCGCACTCGATCCTGTTTAGGGGGAGCCGAACACACGCGTTCGAAGAATCGAACCTCCATTGGCTTTTTTTAGTACAGCCCAGAAGCTGGTTCAGCGTACACTCGACCGCCCCGTCCGCGGCTAGGAATTTTGCCAGAGACATCCTGCCGCATCTCGATGCGAACCAGTAGTCTAGTTCTGTGCCTTGTTGGCAGCTTCTCAACAGGAACTTGGAAGGCGATACGTGGGGGGTACATGCTCGGCCTACTTTCAACGCTGCCTTTTGCTGAAGTACCACCATGTGGAGAGAAGCACGGCGGCCGTTCCGTCTCTGGCGAAACAAGTCGACGCGCCCTTATTCGACCCACCGTTACGACACAGACACAGCCTTCTTCTGCGTCGTCTTCTTCTTCCCCTGACTTGTGGCGGCCCGTCAACTGTCGTCTGTCTGCCGCGGACAACCTACGAGACCATCTAAATTTGGTAAGTTCAGAGACTGGACTTCCCGCAGTTTGTTCAAAGCATATATCACATGTCTGATCACGTATAATGAAAAGTGCAGATTGACTGCTGAAACTGTCGTGTGCTCATGAAACATTTTTGGACATTCCTCGATGATGCTGCCTGTGAAAAAGAAAAGCCATTTTGCTCGTGGATTTTTCTGACATTCCTGGTATCTAGACCTGGAACAGTACAGCAAAGTAATTGCCAGGCATCGCTCATAGTTTTGTGGCAAAGTAAACGAGAATGACGACCCAACCGACCAACACTCCATTTCCCTAACCGACACTTTACTCCTTGGTCTTTTGTGTACCACGGAGCAGACCAGTTCTGCGGGCGGCAATGAGACCAGCCTTTTGACCCTGGGCGGCGTAGCGGGAGATGGTCG
>SWBJ01000187.1:0-93348 GCA_024195555.1 Aureobasidium sp. EXF-12298 | reverse complement strand
GGCACGCTGACCGTAGGGACGGGCAGAGATAACGCAAATGTCGGCGGGGTTGTCAATGGCGACGATGATGCGGGCAGCAAGGACGATCTTCTCCCTAAATGCGCATCCAGGTCAGACATGGCTCTTTTTGGAGATTCGGAAACTTCGAGGCAGCGAAAAGTCGCGGATTGCGCGCTTCTCGACAGCAGCATCAGCAAACGCACCAGGTCTTGCCAATGTTGATGACGTTGACACCGTCAGGGCGAGTCTTCCAGAGGTAAGGCTCCATGTGGACCTGGAGGTTCTTGGAACCGATGTGGCACTGTTGACCACATTAGTCGAGGAAGTTGGCGATTTGTGCAGTCGCACGAACCTGAGCAGCGAGGAGCATCTCAATGTCCTGGCTGGTGGCAGCCATGGCGGCGGGGGTGTTGGAGGGAGACATCTTGACCGGTATAGAAATTGTCGACGGGTGCTGGTGAAGGGAGAGGGAAAGCGCAACACTGCAAAAGATGGAAGCCGCGCCTAGCAAAGCTCAAATTCGAGGACGCCAAGCTGTGCGAGGACTTTCTGCCCGCGATTTAGCCGGCTGCTTCGTCAGTCAGGGTCACCTTGAGACTCTCGGACAGCGAAACAGTCGCGGAGGTGCCAAGGCGAGAGTTGCGCTCCGACGGCATTCCCAAATTTCGAGAGCAATTGGAGGTATACTTGGTCGCAAAACATACAACCATGCCGCCACGCGTTCCTCTACTGTCGGGCCTGAGAGCTCTGAATGGTTTGTAACACGTCTGAGATTATCAATTGCAAATGCCAACCACCTAGTGCAGTAAACGGATCTACAGCATCCCCATCAACGCACATCTGTCGAACTTTCGCCTCGACACCCGTAGACCAGGCATCGACCGTCCAGCAGAAGAGAAGACACCGCGATCCGTATGCTCTAGCACAGGCTCGTGCCCGCAAGGCCGCCAACGTCTCGCGCCAACAAGTCCTCGAGCAGGAGCGTTCATCAGCCCTTGGTGATCCCGTTCGAGGAATCCCCACTCCCTTTGTCCAGTCATTCGAGACGGCCATCCCTTCTACACCTACTCCCTCTTCTACCAACGACACCCATGCTGCCACTCGCAACGAATCAGCCTCGCCGAAACAATCTCCCTCTGGCCCGAACGCCCAGTCCGAACAATACAAGAACTTCTTCCTCACTCAACGAGAGATCAAGGACGCCTCCATCCGCAGTGAGAAGCTGACTGCACCCGTCGCCGATCAAGACTTCTACGAGACCAACGACCCGGAAGAGAAACAGCGCAGGGAACAGGAACGCCAACAACATGACCAAGAGCGCAAGCAGAAGCATGCCACAGCCACCGAGGCTCTAAACCGCATCGTTTCATTGTCCAACGGCTCGTCTAAGGATCGCCTCCGTGTCAATATCCAGCGTTGCGTCGACGCATTCGGCCGCCACCAGACCGACAAGAAGTTGCCCCCGAAGCCACCAGTCGCCGATTCGATTCTTCTGAAGAACCCTAGCGCCAACACTCAAAAGGTCGAGCGTGCCGGTCCCGACACAGGCAGTAGCGAGGTTCAGATCGCTATCTTGACAGCCAAAATCAAGACTCTTGCCGATTTCTTGGAAAGTAGAGGAAGACCTGATAAGATCAACAAGCGCAACCTGACCATCCTGGTCCACAAGAGACAGAAGCATCTTCAATATCTCAGACGAAAGGAGAGAGGTGGCCCAAGATGGCAACACTTGATTGAGACACTCGGTCTGACAGAGGGAACTTGGAAGGGTGAGATCAGTCTACGATAAGAGACTGACAATCGTGCATAATTCAAAAACCTATGACAAATGGGGGTATCTGTAAAATTACTCTGTTCCTGTATATCCAACTTCCTTTCATCTGAGCACAAGCTACAAGGCAATTTCGCCTTATTCTTCTTCACTCTCTTCATCGCTGTCTGCCCCTCCTTGTTGTCCAGACGCAGCATAGTCATCCAAGCCTCCTTCCAACTCCAGCAGCATTTGCTTTTCGAGATCGTAATCGTCATCACCACTGACAGTTGGTCCGCTGATACTCGGTCGATGCGCCTGCGCAGGGCTGGGTAGCTGCAAGGCGTCCACATCACCGTCTTCATCTCCATCACTCTCAACTTGATCGTATTCGTCGGCTTCTTCATCTGGATCCATGACGAGCTCATCTTCATCATAGGTCGCTTCCTGATGCTCGGCGAGCGGACTTGGTCGTTGCGGAACTGGTGAGTTGATGTGACTAGCAGCTGGACTGCTTGCTGCGCTTCGCAAACTGCGTGGACCTTCACCCAATCCGTTCGTGACGCCTAGACCCAGATTTGATTTTGAGTTGTTGGAATGGTATGACAGATGCTGTGGTTCATCGCCTTCAAGAATCAGATCTCCGTTATCATCATCGTCGTCAAGCGAAAGCTCTTCTGGTTCCCTTTTCTTTGGCGGAGGCTTGGAAGGCAACGCAACCCGTGTCGAAGCACGACGGTCTAGACGAACAGCTGGTACTTGGGTATGAGTCTTGCGGTGCGATTGTGTTTCTGGAGAGGGCGAGCGCCTCGTATCCTTGGGAGTTGATCCAACTTCGGCAGGTGCTGGTTTCGCTCGCGGTTTTGGCGGTAGTTTCGCCGTCTGCGGAGCGAACGCAGAGGTTTGTTTGCGTATCGACTTGGCGATTGGAGTGTTCGTTCTTGTCGAGGTTTGCGAGGCTGCTGGCGTAGCTGCTGGTGCAGCCCTGACAGGAGGAAGTTGAGGACTGGGTGAGGCTTCAACATCCAGGTAGTGTCTAAAGTCGAAAGGGTTGGCGGCATCTGCATCTGCGGCATCCAGCGAAACACCGCCTTCTTCGTCGTCCGCTTTCTCAAAGTCGTCTGCGTGCTCTTCGTCTTCGGTGGGTCGCAGCTGCGGATATCGATCGGCCAGGACTTTAGAGCTCGACTCCCACGGGGCACGAGTCAAATTCAAAGCGTACGATGAAGTGAGCCTTTCTAGCACGAAATCTTTACTTTCCTCGTCGAGCAACAGGAGGTATTCGTCGTCATCATGGTGGCGCGTGCCGGTATACTTGTATTCGTCGACACCATCTTTCAAGGACAGCGTGACTCGGTTGCCCTCGGAGGCATGTGAAATCGAAGACTCGGCATTGTCAGGATCTGAGAGATCCGGTTTATGATTGTACTGTATACTAGAACATGACGGTAGCTGACGGGCCACGCGGATCGTGTAAGGAGCTGTGTTGCGCAGGTCGAAACCAGTCGAGGGCCGTGGAGAGACTGCTGCCGCCATGGTATCTACAGCCTCGACAAGCAGCCAGATAGTCAAACAGGGAGCTTTGGACAAGCGGACACACCAGCGAGTCTGTTGACAAGAAGCGGAAGTGGACGTCGCTCGGGAACAATGGCCTGGTCGGGACCGCCGACTGGCCGGCTGTTTCTGTTGACTTCTCCGATAGCAACGGCCTCGCGTGTGTACTTGGACCACGATTTCTCCAAAACCGTCCAACAGTATAAGCAGCTCAAGAGGCAATTGGGCAGTGGTAAAGCAGAGGTAAGAAGTCTGAATAGAGATTGGTCATTCCACAAGGCTCCACCAGTAGTCGGTAGAACAAAGAGCGTACATTGAGAGACACGTGCTTTGTTCAAGACAATTGGCGAGCAGGATTACTCGCATGAACGTCAAGTTCATGCACACCGAACATCGTCACCAGCAAAGAGCAAACAAATGCCAGGTCGGACGACATGTTCTCGAAGGAAATTGGCCTCGGAAATGTTTCACCTAGCAATCTATATAAGGAGACAAGGGATTGATTGGCTTGAATTCAAGAGGTCTTCCCGAGCGTTGTAGGCTTTTGACACACGAGCCCCAGCACAAGACAAGTACGGAGCTGCAGAGACGATGCAAAACAGAAGACAGACTCGTCTAACATGGACTGTCTGGTTTGCAGGAGACTTCGAAGGTGGAATGTGCATTTAGCTAAATATGACGCACATCTTGGCAGGCAGCAGGTGGACCTTGGATGGTCCAGGACACGCGAATTCCGTACCTGACGTTAGCTACAAGTTGACAGCTTTAACAAAGACTCTCTCTTCTGCCAATTCACACTCAAATCCGCCATCCAGAGCTTCCCTGTTGGTGTGTCAATGTCCTGGTGATTCCTATATTGTAAGTAATGGTCAACTGCACCAGCCCTGGCACGCAGACTAGCGTTTCGTTTCATAAGATGAAGCGGCTCGTGCAGCATATTTGTCGACTGACAACATCAACCTTGATCCCGAGACCCTGGCCCAAAGACTCTTAAGAAACCCAATGCCAGATGCACACGCTTACCTTTCGGTGCCAACAGCCATGTCACCAAATCGTTCCAGCAGCCAAGTACGCAACCTGCTCGCCATGTTCGAGAACAACAACAACAACTCCCCCACCAACACCACACACGCCGATTCCACCTTGCCTGACCGCGGCCGCTCCAACGGCCATCTGTCCCCAGCTTCCAACGGCGGCCGTCCTCTGTCAAAGGTCCGCTCGAGCTTCGTCTCTGTCGAGCACGGCATTCCAAGCAGCCCCACCCCAGCCATGGACATTGATCCGCAAAAGACAAAGGAGGAGTACCAGTCCAGACAAGAGAGTTCTGCCAGCCTCCGCCGCCACAGCTTCAGTCTGGACGAGGGCAGCGATGCCATTGCCAACCTCAGACAGAGTATGAGCCAGGAGTCAGAGCGCAGAGGCTCCAACCCCATGGTGGCAGAGACCATCCCAGAGGCTGCCATTGAACAGACTCCCGCTGCCTCCACCCCCGCAGTTGAGGCCAAGGACTATATGGCCGCCGGACAGATGGCTCAGGCCAGCAGTGATATGCCACAGAGCAAGCTCCGAGATGAGGTCTCGGCCAACGATGTGGCAGAACCTGCCGACACCACCCAGACCACAGACAGTGCCGCTTCTCAGTCCAAGACGCTACCTAGTGACGATATGCCGGCCGACAACCCTGACAAGCCGGTTAGAAGCTAGACCTGCTTCCATTGTCTCTCCAGAAGCTAATCCCGACCTACAGGTATCTGGCGTACAAGAAGAGCCGGGTTCCATGCAGCCTTCTGATTTGACCGATCGATCCCTCATCTCACCTACTCCCGAGGCCAGTGCAGACGAGAAGTCGTCGCCACCTGCAGAGCTTCCCTCGCGTGTCCGTCGTGGCACCGTCACAGCCGCCGATGTAGCCCCTGCCTCTGTACCTCACAGACCCGCCAACATAGTTGCAGCCGCGCCTGAACCCTCCGACGACGCTCCTCCCAAGACGCCAACCTCTGTCAAGAAGGCATCTGCACCTACTCCGATCAAGAAATCCCCAGCAGCCAAGTCATCGTCTACTCTCTCGCCCAAGCCTCCGGTCCGAAAGCCTAGCAATTCTTCTCTCACCCAGGCCAAGACAAAGACCAACGCTGCTCCTGCTAAGACGTGAGGCGGAACATATCGAACATATTACCGTTTGGGTTGCTAATATGTCCTTCAGGAAATCTCCCCAGTCCAAACCTACTCGTCCTCGATCGCCCACACGACCAATCAAGGTGTCTTCGCATCTCACCGCACCAACCGCCGCCTCAGCAGCAAGACAAGACACCCAGCCTCCCAAGGCTTCAGTGTCTGTATCCAAGCCCGCTACGGCCAACCGTCCTCAAACACGTGCTCCTGCACCCGTCGCAAAGCCTGCAGCTCGACCATCAGCTGTATCAACCTCCAGCGCATCCAAAAAGGCCGAGAGCAAACCTGCTGCTGCTTCCAAAGGACCTGATGATGGTTTCCTTGCACGTATGATGAGACCAACTGCCAGCTCAGCCAGCAAGGTGCAGGACAAGACCGATGTCAAAAGTCCTCCCAAGCGAACACCCTCAGTGGTCAGATCAAAGACTGCAGTCAAGCCCCGGACAACAAAAGTGGAGAAGCCCAAGTCTTCATCTTCAGCCGAGAAGGAAGAGCAAGCAGCCGGTGCTTCGACACCACAAGCTGCATCCGGTGACCAGGAGCATGGCAATGCTGATCTGGAAGCTACTCCAGCATTTGATGCTGCGACAATTCGTTAAAGTTAGGCATGATGATAGGAGTAAATGACGAGGAGCGAGCGTGTTTTGATAGCAACAGCGTGCATTTGATTATACCGGCATAGCGTTGTTGGAAAAGAAAGGGCAAACCTAGGGAGCTTAGCATTAGACTATACCAGCAAACCTGTCAGACTTAATTGTATGTTCGCCTTTGTCGAGGGGTCCCGGACCACCTTGCCGTAATATCAAGACCTCGGTAGAGTAACCAGCCAGCGTCAAACCACCAAGTGCCTCCTTGATTCAATTCAAGACAGCATTTTTCTATGCATCTACACATTACATATGGAGCATATGAGGGGAATTAATGATAGACAGTGCCTGGTATATCTCAATTGGGGGGTGCTTCCGTAAATGGAAGGTGCCGAGGTGGTGACGCATCATATATTCGACTCCTCCGCTGTCACCGCCGATACCTACAACACCCGCTCAAGTATCACAATTATGGCGGAAGACAATGCCATACCACGATTGCTCAGCCTGCCAGCTGAACTGGTACAGAATGTGCTTCGGTTTCTCGAACCGACATGTCTAGCTAATGTGGCGCTGACATGCCGCCTCCTTCGTAACAATGCTCTGAGTGACACTCTGTGGCAACAGCATGTCAACGCTCAACTCCCGCACCTCTTGACCAGTGCAGCTCCTCTACCATCATTCCGAGACCTCTACATTGCTCACCACCCTTATTGGTTTTTGTGCCGACACAAGATCTGGTTCTCTGATAGTGAACCAAATGGCAAGCTATTACTCGCCCGTTATGATCCGCGCAGAGGATGTATCGAAGCTTATGCTATAGTCGCCGAGCCTGGCATTCGCGAATTCGAGCACTGGGAACATGATGAAGATGTCTCCATTCACACATTCAACCCCAAAGTTCAATTGGACCTCAACTCGCCTGTCTTAAAGCTTGAACCTGGAAATCCACGTACTCAAGCCCGTATTCCTGAACAACCTGATGGCGAGGGAAGTCCGCCCCTCCCCTCGCTCTCTCGTGAGATCATGATGAATTGCTCTGCTTCACCTGGTCTCTATACATCATTCATGCTTGCACGCGACCTTCCCGAAATTGCAATAGGCCCCGGTACCAGAGTCTGGCCGCCTTTGAAGATACCCGCTCTATCTCGAACTCGCAATGCTTCAACTCAATCATTCCAGGCGCTCTCGCATAGACCGTCAACCCTCGACGAGGTCAGTCAAAACACGTTCCGTCTACGGAAGTGGGTTGAGTTCTCTGGCCGCCGTCATAGCAGCTCAATAATGGCCCTGAGCGCTGCTGACCGTATCCGTGCTGCTCTTGAATCTGGCGGGTTCACTCCGACTATCATGAATGCTGGCGGTCATGTTATGACAGTTCGTATGGGAGAAGAAGTATCCACGTTTGGAACGCTGCCGCCAAGTTGCTATTTACCCACTAAAGAGAAGCCCTGGCAGGGCATTTGGTGTGGCGACTACAGTGGCCATGGCTGTGAGTTCCTTCTCATACTACAACCTGAGATAGGCGAAGAAAGACCATTGCCGGAGGGAATGAACTACATGCTTGAATGGCTTGCTACTGGTCGTTTCCGACGCCACAGCAACGGCTCTGCAAGTAGCAATAGCAGTTACGCAAGTGCTCAAGAAGACCAGGAGTCCGATTCTGACACCTCTTCCATCCACGACCTTCCGACACCGGCTTCATTCGATACTGTCAACGGCCAAGACGTGTACAATGGACGTATCGAGGCTATCAAGCTGACAGGTGATCCCAACGTCCCACGCGGAGAATACACTTTCATTGCGCCTGATATAGGTGATGGCGGTTTTGTACGCATCGCAGACGAAGCTGCATTCAAGGGTGCCAGAGTTGTCAGGAGTGCTGGACATATTGCAGGCGTGGGCTTCGCGCATGGTAAGACTGTCTCTTTTTAGCAAAAGCGAAACAGCGCTAATCATGGTTCACAGACGAGTACATGGCGTCTCAGCTCATTCTCATATCTCCCGATTGCCTGGCTCAGCACTGGATAGAGTTTGGACACATTTCATACTACCGCCGTGTCGATATCGACAGTCTCCTGCAAATATAGCAGGTTACCCAAGGACATATGGCTTAATATGATTCCTCATCGCATAGCAAGCAGACTTCAACTTCTCATTGGAGGCTATTATTAGTGAGGCGAGAGCCATTTTAATCTGATTTCGGTAATTCTTTCCCTTCTGAACAAGAAATTTCAATCCGCCTCTTGCTTTGCAAAACCTGTTATCGTCCTTCTGTTTCATGTCTTCGTAACGGTCCCGTCGACGATTTCTCGTTCTCTCCTCGCAAACCAACTGGAGGAAAACAGCAGAAGAGCTTGTACAATTTTTCCTTCTCTTGCAACTATCTGAAAACAACATGACCATCAGGGTCTTCCAGCATCACGCGACCATCGGGCAGGTGTACGACCTTAAATCTGGCCTTAGTAGACTTCTTCTGAACAGTTCCAGAGACACTGTGTGGCGTGCCATTAGCTCTCGCGAACAGCGCAGCCCATGAGTACTCGGTGCCTGCTGGGCGCATGGTCGTAGGAAAGTCGCTAGGATCCCATGGCGGGGTGCCATCAGTGTCGGCACTGAGATGATACTCTACGCCTGAGGTGTAGCGAAGGCCTTGGATATCGACAGCGACTTTGGAGAGAAGCTGCATCATGCAGTAGATGATGATCCAGCGTCCGAGACGACCTTCGTGTGTGTTCATCTGTTGGTGCTTGGTTGATGCTTCGTGGTTCAGGAAGGCTTTGCAGAAGGCCGATACTGTTTGAGTTAGCATGATTGTAACAAAGTTAATTTGAGAAAGCTTACTGTGTGTCTCGGTACTTGTAGCACGTGTGTAGATGTTGCAGAGGTCTGGGGCCTTCTTGCGGTGCTTCTGAACAGCTGGGATGAGAGATGATCGTCTGGCGCCCTTCTCCTCTTCTTGCTCGACAATCTTAGTAGGAGAATGATCAGGAGCTTTGGGATCAGAGTATGGCAAGGAGGTGAAACCATTCTGACGGTCCCACGATGCGAAAAGCTGTCTCCTGTCAAGTGTACAGTCGAAGAAGTCGGCATGGGCGGGAGTGGCCACTCCACTGCGAAGGGTTTGGTCGACAAGTAGATCGTAGAGATCGCCGAAATCTTGCTGCAGGCGTTGAGCCACCGAACGGGTCAGCCAGTGTCCACTGTTGCGACGTACAGGTGGTGGCCATGTTCCGTAGACCTGAGCGTAATGCTTCTGAAGGAAGTCCTGGAAAGCCAAGAGTGACTTTCTGACACCAGGATGGTTTTTGAGCTCTCCCTGAATGATTGAGTCGATTCCGAATGCGGCCATGTGTAGCTCTGCAGACGTGAGACGATAGTGCATATGTGTACTGCTGTGTTCAAGAAGAGCACGTGTGGTTGGTGAGACAGCATCCAGAGATTCGTGGTCGAGGACTCCGCAGTTCAGCATGCCCACGCAGTGAGCAAAGGTCTCAACAAAGGCTCTTGACCAGCGGATCTCTTCTGTCCATGCTAGAAACTTGCCTATATCGGCAGGTCTGTTGGCGAAGTTGTCAAGGCTCAGTTCCCGTACATGGTCTCGAACGAATCCGGCGGCTCTCTCTGGGTACTGCAGCTTGAAGATGTGTTTGGCAATGATCTGCAAATCCTTCAAGGCAGATACCAGGGAACATCCGACGATGGGCTTGCGGATGACGGTTGCGATGAAGTTGCGGATGGCGAGGTTGTATCTCTCAACCTTCTCCATATCCTCGCCAAGTGGAGGCACTTTGAAGTGATAGTGTTTACCCTTTTCGCAAACACATTCTAACGCATAGTCAGTGCGCCATTATTTACATCATCCAGAGTGGTTATAACACTGCTTACCCGAGATGAGCGAGATGAGATACTCAGATTTGGTTCCAAAGATGATGTTGCTGTCGAAGGAGACATCCTGGTTGTCTATTCTGACTGTGCAATCGCCTTTCCTGTCCCAGAGATCGTCCTCCCAGAAGTTAGCAAGGTCATGAGCAGAGCGCAAAAGACAGTACTCACGAAACCGTTGTAGCGTCTGACTCCATCTGCTTCGCCCTCGAAGACGAGCAGCAGATCCTTTGTCAGGCCATCCTTTACCAGAGCGTTGATTGAGGCCATGGCAGAGATCCAGGGCTCAGCTGGAACAAGGTCGGTAGCCTTGCGTAATGCAGGGTGAACCATGATGTCCTCAAGCGGGTCGGATGTGTTGTTAGTGTTTGCCATGGTGAGAATGAGACGTGATATGCGTCTTATCGCTCTTATCGCCAAAATGGCTTAGCGTAAACACAAACACGCGGTGAAAGTGATGAAAGCGATGAAGGTGATGATGGAGAATTTACTTATCAAATGGATTCACCGGATAGTGAAATTTACCATCACGACTAAGCTATTATCACTTACCTCCCGACAATAGATGGCCTCTATACGGAACGAATAGACGGTACGATGCAGCTCGTTCAATGGCAGTGGAAGTGGATGTGATCGTGCAGAGACGAACAGGGGCAGTGGAAGCGGACGACAAACATGCAACGGAGGAGAATTTGGGACGACGATTGCTTGCCTTGTAAAATGCTCTTGGTTGATGAAGATACTATTATACCTAGTGACTTGACTGAGCAGTCGTGACTATACAGGCCAGATGAAGTGCGAGACATGCTTGCTTCATCTTGAGTGAAGAGTGGAACGAAAGAAAGATGGATTGCTGGCATGGGAGGTGAAGCACAGGATCAAGCTGCAGTAGTGGCTTCCTATTCTCGTGTGCAAGATTCGTGGCAAACTTGTGATTGGCCAACTTCCATGGCAATCCTGCTTTTCCCCATGTCCTCCCAACCACCTTCCATGTTTTTTTCCTACACAGCTTTGCCAGCCCCGCGCCTTCCTCTCGGGCTTTGTCAGATTCCACCAAAGAGGCCAAGAACAATGGAGAGGTGTGCTGCAGATAATATAGTGTCCCAGCCTTTGCAATCAAGATTTTTCCTTTCTCTGCATGTTGGTCGTCATCACCTTGTACAAATACTCACTGTGACCCTCGTCGATTTCTATAAACGCAAAAAGCAGTGCTCTCACATACATACTGCGTGCTACCTCAAGCACCTCCCGCCTTGACTTCCCAGTCGTGCTGACAATCTCCCTTGCGAATTTTCACCATCCTTCTCTCAACCTCACTGGCATCTAGTCCTTTACACTGCACCGATCGCAGTCATGGCACTATCAGGCTTCCTCTTCCTCTCGTTCCGCATTGCGCAAATACTCACTCTCATCCCGATTGTGGGCATGCTGGCATGGTTCGTCCATGGCTTTGTCGTCAACAACCAGCTCACGCCTACTTACATCCTGCTGCTCTTCATCACCTCGGTTCTGGCAGCAGCGTGGACTCTTGCAACGCTTGTGACCTATCTGCGCGCTCGTCACTCCGCCTTGTTCGTTGCACTGGTCGATCTTGCATTTGTTGGTACATTAATTGCGGCGGTCTATGAGTTGCGTGCCATCACCGATCAAAATTGCTCTGACTTCAGCACCGGAAGCATCTACCTCAGCCTGGGTCCTTTTGGCTACTATGGCCGTCAGAGCGGTAGTGACTGGTCGCTTCACATCAACAAGACGTGCGCTATGCTCAAGGCCTGCTTCGCCCTCGCCATCATGAACATCATCTTCTTCTTCATTACTTTCGTAAGTTGCTCGTCCGTACAAATCTTTGCTGCAAATTACTGACGCCTTTCCAGCTTCTTGCCCTTCTCGTTCACAGAAACCACCGTGATCGCGACACTGTCGTCGTCAAGAAGGAGTACCACAGCACTCGTCACGGTCAAAGACGTTCCAGCCGTGGCAGCTACGACAGACGCAACTCTCCTCGCCGATCCCACCAAAGCAGCAGCAGGCGCTACTACGTCTAAAGGACTTGTGGCCGATGAACAACTGCGCCAGCTTGGCGATACCGATTGCGATACTTTTCTTCACGACCCCTTTCAACGATGATACGAACCTTGTTTTATACCACGGCATGCATTTCTAGCGCCGAAACCTCGCCGTGTCGTTTTTAATCTTTTACTTCCGTTATATAGCTCTTTTCAGGAAGCTCAATCAATTCCCTTTTCTTACGGGATCTTTCTATCCAATTGTCTACTCGGTACTGGTCCTTTCTCACTGGCTCAAATGTTCACATGAAGGTTGGCACGATATTTGTTTGAAATTTGTTTTTTGATGTTGTGATATGAGTTTCAACAAAGCCCGTAGGCATCTATTATAAAAAGAGAAATCCAAACGCCAATCGCTAAATGCCATAGGAGCTAATGCGATATGATATCATGAGAGACACCAAAGTCTGGTTAGTAGACAATGGCAAGCTTCGAGCGAGCGCGCATCAGATGTCCGTACTTGTAGAAGACGAAAGGCACCAGAGTGAGCACACAAGCAATAAGGGAGAGAATGAGACCGGCATATTGGCTGCCGACGTTGTGGAAGAACTGAGAAGCGAAGAGAGGAGAGACGGCACCAAGAGCGTTTCTCATGAGGCCTTGACCGGCAATGGCTGAGGATGAGCTCTCTCCGTAACAATCGGCAGTGTAACTGTAAGTCGACTCGAAGATGAAGTAGACACCGAAGGCGATGGGAGCAAGAGCGATGGTGGGACCAACCCAAGACAGGTATCCGTACTGAGTGAAACTGTAGATGAACAGACCGATAGGCATCCAGACAGCACCCCAAAGAGCAGCCCAGAGACGGTCCTCGGGTACGACCTTATGGTTGGGGTCCTGGGTAAGCTTGAGGTATCTTCTCATCTGGATGTGATGAGCCAACCAGCCGAGAGTGACACCGACACAGAGGGAGATGTAAGGAAGACCTCCAACACCCTCGTTCCAGCCACGCTTCTCCTGGAAGGTGATGGGGATGACGGACAAGAACAGGAAGACGATGAACCAAGAGAAGGCAATCCAGATACCGAACAAGAAGACGACAGGCTCGGTGGCCAACATGTAGATGGCCTTGACGGAAGATGCCTTGAGCATAGCCTGAACACTGGGGGTTTCGAAGTCCATGGCACTCTGGTAGCGGTCGTCACCAGTGGCCTTGCGAACAGCCTTGGCACGCTTCTGGAGGGCGACACCTCCACGAGTCTCCTTGAAGAAGAGGAAGATGCAGATGAGAAGAGGGATGTTGCTCAGTCCCTGGATACCTTCAATCCATCTCCAGCCGATGGTCATGTCGATGAATCCAGCGTAGATGGGAGCGCCGACCGTACCAAGAATGGCAACGTACGAGAAAAAGGCCATGGGTCTAGCACGCTCGTGCACATCGTACATGTCGCTGAAGGTACCACCAACAAGAATGGTTCCGACACATCCGAACAGACCGAGGAATGTACGCATAACGAGGATGGTGGCAATGTTCTGTCCAAGAGCAAGACCGATGAAGCAGAGACAGAAGCAGAAGTATGCTCCAGCGTAGATGATTTTGCGACCGACGAGCTCACAGAAAGGAGCCAGGAACAATGGGGCAATAGCGCAGGTCATGTTGAAGGCGAACAGACCCAATTGGCCTATCTCTGCAGAGCGGCCGAACTCGGCAACCATGCTGTTGATACCGGAACTGTATGCAGTTGTAGCAAGACCGATGAAGAGGGTCATGAGGTTGAGCTGAGTCGAGATGAAACGTCTCTTCCACTTGCCCCATTTAAAGGGGTTCTCTTTGTCGTCTGGTGCGAACTTGAGCTCGACCAGTTGCTTATCGCCTTGGTTGACGACTTGAGTGCGAGTAAGGGGCATATCGATATCAAGCTCGGTCAAGGGACCGTCGAGGTTGAGGCTCTCGTTCTGGCGGAGCTCTTCGAGGTGCTTGCCGCCACAGAGCCATCCTTGTGAATGAGGCTCTACGTTGGTCTCTTTCTTATCGGTGGCATTGTCGTCGAGGGATCCTGAGCGGGGGGAGTCGGAGTCTTTTTCCTTGAGGTTCTGCTCTGTCCAAGAGGCGTTCCGTGAAGGATTTCTGAGATGTGTAGGTGCGGTATTCATGATGGGCAATGAAAAGTGGAAGCAAATGCAAAAGCAGCCCGAGGAGGGATGCAGCAACTATATAACGATGACGGAGAAGGAGTTAAGAGAAAAACTCGCCCTGGAGATCCTTGGAAACAACCCACAATCTTCTGACCAGACGTACCCACAGAACCGGCGGTGGCACGACAAGCAAATGCCAGTGAGATCACAGTCTCAACCTAAGGTTCCATCTCGGTGGACGTTGAAGGGTCCGCGATGTGACCGACTGACGGACCGAAGACTCAGGCTTACCGTGCGACTTCGTATCGAGCATACAATGTTTGTACCATTCATACGCTTATAATTCCTGTCGCAGTCTGAACGAGGTGACCGTTGGGTGGAATACAAATGCTTGCTGAACCTCTTTGACTGACTATCTGGAACAGCTTTGAGGCCTGGAAAAGGTGATGTTCGGATCTGGAACGTGGACTTCACGGGCCGTGATGCGCCAAGAAATATATGCTATCTTCAAACGTAGAATGACGTCGAGTTCTTTTTTTCCTTCGCCCCAACAGACAACAAATTGTTTTCGTTGCCTTCCTTCTTGCCGAGCAACCGCTGCATCTGACGTGCAACGCTTCTGCAACACAAAATTCAAATAGGATGTTGGCACCAGAATCTAGGGCTGGGCGGTGCACCATTGGCATGACCGGCTGCCGAATCCTCACCTTCCATTACATGCCGGCGGCAGTCCCGGCATCCGAGTGGACCTGAAGGTGAAGGATGACACGGAGTTGAATCTGAATAGCATGAGGAATATTACCACGATTTAAGATGACGCAGATGCCGCTCGTTGTGATGGAGTGCAGAACCGCCGAGAGCACTGGAGTGTCAGGTTGTGGTTCAAGTATTTACTCCATGTCAGATGTCCACTAGTCTGCTGATCGATACCTTTCTCTAGAAATATCACAGCCTGACACGAGGGTTCACAGCCTGTCAAAAACTGTCACTTTATGTGTCCGGTAAGCAGAGCTGTCCTTGAGCAACCCGAGGGTGTTTGAACATACACAACGCACTACACACCGGCCTGCTCATGAATTCTTCCAAATTGGGCAGATAGCTTCTCATGGGCCTGTCGAGAGTTGATATGGATCTCACACCGCTCGGTAGAGCCTTATGATAGCTAACCATTATCGATGCGTTGAGAGATTGACAAGTCTGATTACCTCCATTTACGTGAGATGAGAACGCCTTCGAGCCGATGCGCGAGGAACAAAACATTGTTTCCTTGATTCGACTTCTATCTCGCGATCTTTCCCGTGAGTGACGAGGAATAGTCGTCTTGTTGATGAATCGAACTGCTAGCAACACGCGATCCTCGATCAGCAGCCTCGTCTCGCTCGCGAGCAATTTATCTCCTCGAAAACGAAGATGAACACCGAAGGACGACCGGCCCCAGGTTTGCAATGACGATGGAGTTCCTCGACGAAACGATGCATGTGCAAGGGAGTATTTAGATATCGGGGGTGTTGAGACGACTAACCTGTTCGAGCTTCTTGGCGGTAGATCCATGCACCTTGTGGTCGCTATCACACTGCTACGCGCCAATCGTGAAACCACACACCTCGTCGTCGCCGTCGCTCCCCATACCATGTCTTGAAGCCTCCAGATACAACCACCTCATTGCAATGGGGTACAAGCGCAAAACAGACCCTCTTGTCGCACTCGAGCTCGAGCGGAAGTACCAGCTCGCTGTCGCCTATTACAATGACAACACGAAGAGCTTCCGCGAGGTCGCTAACCGCTTCGGTATCGACAAAATGACGCTCTACCGCCGGGTTCGTGGCACACACAAGTCATACGACCAGTCTCACGCTACCTCTCAGAGGCTTTCTATCGCCGCAGAGGCCGCTCTCGAACAATACATCCACCACGCCTGTGACACCGGATTCCCTCCCACTTTGACTGAACTTCGAAAAAAGGCTCAAGAACTGGTTGACCAAGACTATCAACGCAAGAAATCTGAGGGTTTGGCCCCAAAACATAGCTCTGCCGACAAACTTGGGGTCAATTGGCATCGCCAGTACCTCGATCGACACCCTGAATTCCGCTTCAATTACCAGAGGGCCTTGGATGCGCCTCGCGCAGAGCAAAGCACCGAAACCCTTGTTGTCGAACAATGATGATATCTCAACGATTGTTTAAAGGAACTCGAGTACGAAGTGCTGTATTGATAGGTGTCTCGGTCTCATTGTAGTTGCTAGGCCGGCGGGCGGCGGCTCCGAGGATCAATCTGCGGAGTCTGTCCGGAGCCATGACGCCGGCGGCGTATGGTACGTGCATGATTGAGCCCAACAGCATGACAGTGTACACTAGATTAAGCTTAAGCACATGAGTCGCTATCGCTGCCCTACTTGAACCTCCAAATAGGTGCCAGACACGATTATCACATCCATCCAACCATCGTATCTAATTCTTGGGGCTCTTGGATATGCAGAGCGGGGTGACATCTTAGCTCTCGAACCTCGCTTGTACTTTCCGTCTCCTTTGCGGACGGTTTGCGTCCTGTGCGTACTCTATTGCATATGGATCCAGAATGCGTATTGTGTCAATGCTTCACCGCATGGCTTTCGAAGGATTGTGATAATCTTGGTCTAAATATGTACCACACGCTCACAGAGGCACAAAAGCCATTTCTATACTAATATAGATGACGAACATCAACATCTGCTCCATTGTAATATTCTTTGCGATGAGTCGCGCTGCTCGAGCTGCAAAAGAAAACTACAACAGGGTTGCCCCCATGTCATGTGCCAAAACTGTTAGCCGCTGCACACGCGAACGTGTTGCGCAACGACAATAACAACGACCCCGTTATATACCAGTGCGCACAATCAAGACGTTTGATGTTTGAACACTTGTCGAAAAGTTTGCTGAACACGAAATACTCATTGGAATAAAAGAAAAGATCTACATTATTTTAGCTGTACCACAATCTATATACAGCATCATCGCTGCCAAAGTCATCAACATAAGGGTGTTTTGCAACTCTAAGAAAAACAAGGATGCAAGATAAAGTGCAAAAGAAAAACCAGAAACTTCAGAAGACGAATACGATCATCTCTGAGAGGGTCGGCCACCCCTCTGGCTGCCCCAACCTCCAGAGGCTCTACCATTCTGCCATTTCTGGCCCCAGCTTTGTGTCTGAGTCGAGTCGGAGGACTCAGTGGTTCCAGTCTCAACGGGAGCATTGGCGGTATTGGTATAGTATGCTGCCACTGCGCTGACAATTTGATCCTGCTCGTTGTATGCGCCCAAATTGCCCAGGAAGTTGAGTTGGCTTTGAATCTGGTCGTCCGAGTAGGCATCGGCTGACCAATCTTGTGCTGTGAAACGCGGGTCATCAGGGTTATCCAGAGACTCGACGTTGTCGTATCCTAAAGATTCAAGTCTTGTGACGTTGAAAGAGGCCATCATCATCGAATCTTCATGTCGAAGGTTGTGGCAATGGAACATGTAGAGTCCGTTCCAACTATACTGAGTCAGTAAATGCTTGTGAGTGATCAGAATTGCATGCACTTACGGGCCATAGTGTGCCTCAATATCTACGGTCTCGCCAGGCTCGAGAAGAACGATATCTTTCAGACCCGCTGATTCGTAAGGAAGGACACCGCGACTGCCTCCAGTTCGGGAGAGAATCTGAGTATAGTTAGTCTTCGTTTTGACATGTCGAGATCATCCTTTGACAAACCTTGAAGTCAATAAGGTGGACATGAACAGGATGATATCCAGGACCTCCAGCATACACAAGTCTCCAACGTTGGACGGAGCCCTGGGGCGGTCTCGCAAGGATGCGGTTGTTGACGTCGTCGAAATCAACACCGTTGATAGTCCATACATTGTCTGGATCAAGTTAGTACGGCTTCCTCAAGGTTAGAATAATGATATACGTACCACCACCTCTTTGGAATCTGAAAGTATGGTCGACTTCGTCCTTATCTTGTGGCCATTCGATGTTGGGATTAAGAGTACTGGGAACATCGTTTGATGACCAATCGCTCACCGAGCCACCCACGACGAAAGACATGACGAGATCCATATTGGCGTATTCGGGATAACCTGGACCCCTTAGATCGAAAGCGTTTTTCAAAATCAGGTTCTGGTTGGCGAATGCTGAGAAGTCTACCACGATTTCATAGCGTTCTCCCATTGCGATAGTAACGTCGTTGGAGTTTACTGGAGAGCCGAACAAGCCGGAGTCAGATGCAATAACCTGGAAATCAAGCCAGTCACCATTGGACTGCTCCACGTGAAGATCCAGAGGTCTGCTCGTGGCAGTGTTGTAGAGACGAAGTCTGTACTTTCTGGGTTCAACTTCGAGATAAGGCCAGGGTTGGCCATTGACTTCCATGATATCTCCGACAAAGTCCTCAGACTCGCCACCAACATAGACAAGGTCACCAGAATCGGTGTACATTTTGTCGGTCATCATCAGCGGAACATCGTACTTTCCAGTGGGAAGGCCGAGTGCGTCTTCTGCCGGATCGTAGATGATGTATGTGCCAGTCAAACCTCTGAAACAGTTCATTGTAGTGATACCGTCTGCATGGTCGTGATACCATATAGAGCGAGCGTTTTGACTGCAAAAGTTAGAATGAGTTCATGTTGCGTATTTGCCTCAGATCTGGGGAGAATGTACATACTCGTTAGGATAGTAGTAATCTTTGTATTGACCGAATGAGATACTATCGCTCGGCCAGCCATCCCACGGTGTATGTGTGCTCGAACCGTGAAGATGGACCACCGAATCGTCGGTGTGGTTGTTGTGATAACGAATGACTGTCTGTGTGCCCTTCTTGACATAATATGTCGGACCTGGTGCAACTCCATTGTAACCCACGAGATTGGCGGGCCCCAGATCAGGATAAATCTGCTTCTGGAATGGCTCGATTGTAGTCTCGAAAAAGTCTATTTGTTGACCATTGACATTGGTGGAGCTGAGAGGGGTTAGCATGGAAACTTGGTAACCATCAGCTAGACTTCTAACCTTGCCGGAGTTGCGATTGGTGCTATAGGCAAAGGATGTTGGAAGATGGCGCTGTACGTCGGACTCCCGGCCAAAGCGAGAGGAACCGAAGCAAGGCTGGCAACCCAAAGAAGTGTGCGTGACGCCATTGTGTCTATACTATAGAACTGAAATACCAAAAACTGATAAGCGAAAGAATGCGCAAGCTGCGCGAGTGAAATTTGACAGGACCAGAGAGAATGAGGTATAGGATGGGCCTGCAGCAGGCAATGCCTTTATGAAGGCCTGCCTTGCCTCCCTGCATGGGTTTTGCCTCGAGCAAATTATCTGCTCATGACGATCGAAAAATTCAAGTTCACCCATACTCAGCAGGGATCCATTATTCTTCGAATATGCACATGTTGCTGTAGCAAGCATGCGGCTCCAGAGCGATCCTTAACGCTTTGAGCAAGGTGCTTTCGGACAAGTTGGGGGAGCCGAAGGATCTTGACGTCTCTTCAGAGATTAAGTTGGAGCCGCATGAACATACGCCGATATCATTGGCTGTCGGTAGCAGCCGACCCACCATGACTGGTCAGGACCCCTGACCTGGTCCAAAGATGCGGAGCTTAAATGCACGCCTTCGACTGACAATTTTTGATGCACACTCTGGCCACTGATCAGCGACTATGCTCAGATTCAACGGCACGTCTCGAATAACACGTTCGCTGGAGCATCGCATCTAGATAAAACGCTCGTCGTGCTCGCCAAAAACAAGTTGCACAACATTTTCTCGGTTCTGAACAGGTGAAAACCATCTCGCGGCTTTGGACTTTTGCATGAACCTTGTATATACAGGTACATGGCTATCGGCACGCTGCATGGTTACTGCCTACAGCCGCACTGGATTAGGATCAAGATTCTGATGTACTGCCACAATCGTTTCATCAAAAGAACCGCTGCGCGGCAGCCCGGCACCTCTTACATGGATTTGTTGTTCGGCTGGACACCGATCTATGAAAGGTGGCAATTGTATCGGTAGATACCTATGTGACAGCACGATTTTCTGGTGCCTTATACCCGGAGTTTATGCCCATGTACTTGGACTAGCGAACCAGTCAATTTCAAGCGAGAGGTATGGCTCACTCAACGTCCAGCACATACACCTTTTTCTTCTGCCAGTGCCCAGACTCGATCTGATGATTAAGACTTCAACCTGGTTTTTATGCATTCAGTGAGTAAAAACTCAATCAGACGCCCAGATTTCGCAAAACTGAATGCTAGGTGGTGTACATTTGCCCCTATGACTTTTTTTATTGACTGTATAGACAATGGTACCTGAGAACGACCCGAGCCAAAGTGCAGCGGTTGTGCCATTTCACCAGTCGATGGCACCTGAAAGACCACGAACAGCCGCGTCATCCTTCCTCACCGGCTGCTCATCCGTCCACTCTCCTCCACTCAAAAGGTTGAAGAACTCGCCCTTCCTGCGTAACAATCCTTCGTAACTTCCTTGCTCAACGACTTGTCCTTGAGAAAGCATTATGATGTTCTTCGCGATTTTCATCATGTCTTTGCTATGAGTGATGATTATCACAGTCATGCCGGATCCATCGCGCTCCACCAAGCCCTGAATGGTATCCCGAACTAAATTTGAGCTTTCGACATCGAGAGCGGACGTCGCTTCATCGAGAATCATGACCGCTGGTCTACGGATCAAAGCCCTGGCAATGGCTACTCGCTGGGCCTGTCCACCCGAAAGTCCAGTACCGCCTTCACCAATCAGGGTCTCGTATCCTTGTGAGAGGCTCATGATGAATTCGTCAATACCAGCTGCAGCTGCAGCCCGACGAATAGACGCGGTGTTATTGTAAGGTGATGACTGTGGTAGTCCATACGTGATGTTTTCTGCAACCGTTGCGGAGAATAGTACTGGCGTCTGTGACACGACTGTGATCAATGAACGCAGTGTCGGAGTGTGAATGTGTTTCAGGTCACGACCGGACAGCGTGATCTCCGGTACCTTGCCGCTACCTTCAGACACTTCGCTTGAAGTCGTGTAAAGACTCAAGAGCAAGGCAGCAATGGTAGACTTTCCAGATCCCGAAGATCCAACCAATGCAGTGGTCTCGCCTGCTGGTATGAGCAAGTTAATATGCTTGAGTACTGTTTGCTCTGGACGAGACGGGTATGAGAAACTAAGATCATGCAGTTCAATATCACCAATCGACGTGATTTGTGTGTTGCCGAAATGCTCATGCGAATCTTTTGGTAGTGTCGAAAGTCGAAGCAGGCGAGACGCGCAGTCCTTTGCTAAACCTATCTGTGGGACGAGACCAAGATAGAGGCTTACGTTCGTGATTGCCAAGATGAGCTGAATGAAGACCTCAACAATCTTCGTCGGGCTGGCACCATCTCGTATCAATCTCGCTCCGGCATAGAACATGAGTGCCACGACAAAGATACCAGAAGAATCCGAAAGGCCGAAGAAAAAGCCAGTGTAGAGAGAACGTCTGAAGCCAATCTGTAAGGCTTTCTTGGTTGCGAGAAAGTACTTGTTCCGAAAGTGAGACTCGAGGGTCAGGGCCCTTACGGTCTTGATGTTGGTAAATGTCTCGGTGAAGATCGATCCTGCAGCTTCAGCGGCATCGTTGCTTCTCCTCTCCCAGTTTCCACTAACAGTGCTGAAGGATTTGGTGACAAAATATACATAGGGGCCGAGAGCGATCGCAATGAGGGTAAGCTTCCATTGTGAGGTCAGAGCCCAGACAAAGGCGACAACGCTCAGAACAAGCGCGATGTATAGAGAAGACGCGAAGCGACCGAGAAGATTTCGCATCTCTTCGGCATGTCGGTCTAAACCCTCCATCACATGCGAAACAGAGTTCTCTTCGTGAGTGAACCAGTCATGGGGCTGATCGAGGATACGTTCTAGAGACCTTTCCCGCATGGTGTTGATCCACACCTGTCCAGCGTATTCTAAGAGTACATGCATGATATAGCTGCTTATGCCACTCACAATTGCAATACCAAGAATCGAGATAGTGTAGATCATAGCGGTATGATTCTGTGTGTCGCCTTTTCCATAGGTACCGATCAGCTTGGACAGGATGCTGGAAAATACGGGGGTACATGCGCCATTGATGGAGGCAGCAACCAAAGCAATGACTAGAACGACTCTCATATACCAATCCAGGCTAGGCCAGACGGTGCCCAGAATTGCTCGCAAGGAGAACATTTGCCGTCCGTTCTCGAGTTCTTCCTTCTTTTTGTGCTTCGATAGAGATTGCATTTCGATGCCATCAGCGACAGCGGGTATAGACCCATCAGACGGCAGACGTCTTCGCCTCGAGTTTCCCGAAGTGAGACGAGCACGGGCGGCTAGGTTTCCAGTCGACTCTACGAATTTGTCCAGAAGCTCAGGCGCCATAGACCTCCTATTGCTTCGTCAGGGAGAATTTGTGTGATGTCGTGGGTGATGATCATGGTCGTCTTGCCTTGGCGCCATCGTCGGATCGCTTCCATCATCAGTGAACGACTCACTTGGTCCAATGCGCTTGTAGACTCATCCAGAAGAAGCACAGGTGTATCTCGCAAGTATGCTCGGGCTAGAGCCATTCGCTGCCTCTGTCCACCACTCATTGTGCCACCTTTCGCTCCAACCATAGATTGGAACCTCTGAGGCATATCATTGATCATCGCCAACAAAAGAGCAAACTCGGCAGCGTTAGTTACAGCCTCTTTCGTGACATCCTGACGACGATCGGTTCCAATGGCGATATTCTCGAAGACAGTGTCCTCGAAGAGCATACTGTGCTGCTCAACAAGTGTGACGTGATTCCTGAGCCATATAGGATCTAAGGAATCTATGGGTAACCCATCAAGGAGTATCTGTCCCGAGGCTGCTGGGTAAAATTTCAGAAGCAACTGGCCGAATGTGCTCTTTCCGGATCCGCTCTTCCCGATGATGAACGTGGTATCATGTGCGGGAATAGAGAAGGTGACTTTCTTCAAGGCCATTCGGTCTGGACGGGCTGGATAAGCAAACGACACCTACGAAGCTGTTAGTAATGGTAAGCAAGGGCAAAGAACTCAACTTACATTTCGGAACTCGATATTGCCGTCGCATTTACTTGGCTTCACAAGCTCGGGTAACGGTGGAGCGCCTGGGTCTTTCGCAATTTGCGCCATGACAGCTCGAAGAGTCGACCCCGCTGTTCTGCCTTTCTGAAGCACTATCATCTGTGGTAGGATGCTAGATATGGCTTGAAAGGCGCTGATTGCTGAGAAGAAGGTTGTGACAACATCTCCCGTATTTTTCTCGTGATTGTCGACTTGGACGCCTCCATAGTAGAACCCCTGAACGAACATTGCTAGTGTCATAAAGGCCATGAAACCGAACTGCTGGGAATTGACGTTGACAACGCGATAGTACCATCCTGCGGCTTCCTTGAGGCGAGACGAATACCTGCCTAGTTCATGCTCTTGACCGTTGAAACACTTGACCGTCTCAATGGCGTTGATGGCATTGCTGACGTATTTAAGAGCTTCTGTGAGTTTCTCCTGCTGCTTCCTGACCGACTGTTGCATGGACGCCCCTAAGTAACCGACGATGAGGACGATTGCAGGTGTGGTTGAAATGATGACAAGGGTGAGTTTCCAAGAAGTGTACAGAGCAAGTGTAAGAGAGGCTATAGCGTCTGCGGCAGACGTTATCAATCCGCCAAGAGGTTGTGCGGTGCTGAGTTGGAGGTCTCTTATTTGTCTGCTATGGTCAACAAAACATCACTCTATCGCGGGTAAGAGTGAAGTGGTTCTTACGCTTGTAATCGGGGGATCATTGCACCAATTCCATTCTTGCGCATATCGTACCATTCAATCTCCTTGCCCAACATACCCAGGAAAAGTCTTTCTCTGGCACTGTTGGCTTGTAATTCTCCGAATGCAAGCCAGGCCGAAAAGAAGACGAAATGCACTAGCCAACTGCCAACCCCAAGAGCAGTAAGGTAGATGGTGTAGTTAGTGACACTTCTGAGGACAGCGTTGGGACTGCTAGAACTCGTAAATGCGTCAAAAGCTTTACCGAGAAGATACGACTGCGCTGGTGTAATACCACCAGCTGCGAGAGCCGCCGCGAGACCGATAAACAAACATGTCAGGTGTGACTTCGTGGTGAAGAAGAATAAAGCTCTCCACGGCGGCGCTGCTTGCGCGTCATCTTCTTTTGAGTCACTGGCCGGCGCGTCCTTTTCCGAAGTATTAGAGGCAGCATCTTGCTCATGAACAGCTCGAGTTTGTTTCGAACGGAAGAGTCTTGGTATCCTAGGCATCTGAGCGTAAGAGGCGGAAGGTGAGATAGCAGGATCGAACAGCGATCTGAAACGTCCGAAACGAAGTACAGAAATTCCGTGGTGGCTGCGATTGTTCTAGAAAAGACGGTTCCGGAGCGATCGCAAAAAGTTTACCTAGTTGTACAATGCAATGGCGTAGTTGCGGCGGTTTGGTGTGAAGAATGTGTCGCTTACTATTGTTCTTGTGCTGGCTTTGAGCAGACTGCAGTACCACCCTTTATTTAGCCCCTCCTCTCCAAGACGCGATTTCCTTGATCAACCATGTGTCCTCCGACTGTCAAGATCTACCGCGATTTTACTTGGGTTCTGCGTGGCAGATTCTAGCGCCCGAACCCTGTCACCCCCTGCGACCACCACTTTCCCTCTCACTCGGCAATTCGTCGTGACTTCATCAAACCATCAAGGTAGGTCGAAAATCATGGTCCTTTGTTCGCCCGGCAGCGACTTACTTTGCAGCAGATTGTATACAAAGCAGCGGAGTAGCGGCCTGTCGATAAAAATTACAATCCTACCAGTAACCGCCTAGCAGATGTCGTTATCATAGGCGGGGTGCTCAAGATGACTTCTGGCCTTGAGCTTTCTCGTAAACCCAGTCATTCAGACCTTCGCGATTTCTGTCCAGTTTCATAAGCAGATGATCCAGTACAAATAGCTTTAAAAGCATACCTCAGAATCTCAAGTGCGTAGAACTGCATGCGCACAGCTGTGAAATTTGAATCAGCTACGTTCCAGTGATGTGAAACGATGATAGGTGGTACCGAAAATGGTCTCGTCCTGGCCGTACTCAAAGGCAGGGTTGGAGCGCAACAGTGTGCCGAAGTTGTAGTCGTCGACCTTGTTCTCGTACTGGTTGATGAAGTTTCTCCAGCGCTCCTTGCCTGCCTTGCTCTTCATCTCGTCCTCATTGATGGTGGCCTTGGGGTCGTAGTCGGGGAACTCCTTCTTGAAGTGCTCGTAGATTTCGTCGTCGATCTTGGTGAGGCGGAGCTTGGAGCCGGGGATCTTTTCGAGAATGGACCAGTAGGTGGTCATGTGCTGGACAGCTGTCGAGGACAGTCAGCTACGACATGCTTGGACAAACGGCAGAATAGCACTGCGCACCCTTGACGGCGAACTGCTTCTCGATGTCCTCGAAGTTGTCCTGTTGCTCGGCGGTGAGAGACATGGCAGCTGTTTTGTTCTTGGGTAGATGCTCGCAGGTTGCGATAGATTTGGTCCGAGTTCGGTATGCGTGATAATAGTAGACTTGATCGAGGAAGAAGCCTTTCTCACCTGGAATCCGACTTTCAGAAATCTTGAAGTGAACCCCACGCCTTGGCAAGCGCGTCACTTTTGGTCCGCAATCGATCCTTACGAAGCCATGCTCCGCCATCTTCCACCCCTCATCGCGATTCGCGATCAGTCACCCGTCGTCTACCGTTTCATATCGACCATGTTTGCAACCAATGTCTGCCATTGGAGGAACTTGGATGTGGCTGATCGCGTAGGCACAGCCGGCGAGACCAAGATAACGATATTCCCTCCTCCCTACAGATTGAGGCTTAAAACGTGGCCCGGAACACTCACTTGCTCAGAAAGCGGCCACACCGCCCGCTCAAGCTCGCAACAACCGGGTCTTCACTATGCATGGGGAGAACTGGCTATGTGCGGTATTTATAGTCGGAGCAGAACGCCAATTGCATGTCATCAGACTCTCTCGAGTACGAAAGTCATGACAGGTTCGATATGAAGCTAATACTGAGCTTCGAGCCCATGAAAGTCATGAATGTCACCAACCGAAATTTCAATTAAGCGCTGTGGAGAACGCAGCCGATGCGTGTTGCATGAAGCCTGTTTTCCAGCAATCAGGTGAGCGTGGACGTTGTCGATTATCGTGCAGGAATGTGAGAAAATCGACCATGAAGCAAAGATATTCTGTACATGAATGAGCAGCTACAGCTCGGGCGTGCAGATAACTCTGCTCGACAGGCTCTCGGATGGTAGACGTGTGGATTGGACGATTGGCTCTGTGGAAACGGCGTGTGAGTTCCTTGATTGTTGGAAACAGAAACAGTAGCGGCTACAGCACGGGCTGGTTGCTTGTGGGGAAGGAAGCTATCAACGTCATTATGCATTTTCAACAAGCTTGAGGCAGGCGCGATCGAATCGAAAGCTCCGCGCGCAGCAGCTCACTGGGCTGCAGCTCTCGCAGCTGCCTTGTTTAAGAACGTCTTCCCCTCTGCTCCTCTTCCCTTCTCCCTTCATCCTCTCTTCTCCATCCAACCCATCCCCTTCTACAATCTACGCCGCAGCCATGATTGTCGACCCTGTTGAGGCCTTCAAGGCCACGAGCTCCGTGGCTCCTCTGCCCACTGTTGTTCCCTCTCTTCCCGAGTACCAGACCGTCACCGAGACCGGTACCCGCACTCTGTGGGCCGTCTGTATTCTGATGCTCCTCTCCATGATTGTCTTCGTTGGACTTTCGTGGACCACTCCCATCTCCAAGCGTATCTACCACGTTATCACCACTCTCATCGTCACCTTTGCTTCTCTGTCCTACTTCGCCATGGCCACCGGCCACGGCATCAGCTACCACCGCACCACTGTCACTGACTCGCACCGCCACGTCCCTGACACCACCCACGATGTCTACCGCCAGGTCTTCTGGGCCCGCTACGTCGACTGGAGCTTGACCACCCCTCTTCTTCTCCTCGATCTGGCCATGCTTGCCGGTCTCAGCGGTGGCCACATCCTTTTGGCCATTGTTGCTGATGTCATCATGGTTCTGACTGGTCTCTTCGCCGCTTACGGCAACGAGGGCACCCCTCAGAAGTGGGGCTGGTACACCATTGCCTGCATTGCTTACCTCGTCGTCATCTGGATGCTTGCCGTTCACGGCCGCGCCAACGCCATGGCCAAGGGCGGCAAGGTTGGCAAGTTCTTTGCTTCCATCGCTGGCTTCACCCTCGTCATCTGGACCATCTACCCTATGTAAGTACCTTTCGAACATGATCCACAATGCTCATTCTAACGTCTTTCTAGTGTCTGGGGTATTGCCGATGGCTCCCGCAAGATGACTGTTGACCAGGAGATCATTGCCTACGCCGTCCTCGACTTGCTCGCCAAGCCTGTCTTCGGTGCTTGGTTGCTCTTCACCCACCAGAGCATGCCCGAGACTCAGGTTGAGCTTGGTGGCTTCTGGACCCACGGTGTCAGCTCCGAGGGTGCTATCCGTGTTGGTGAGGATGACGAGGGTGCTTAAACACTTTCGCCCACCAATCATGCAACTCCAGCCATGAATTGAACGAACAATTCAGACCCAGTAACGAGAACGGAGTATGAAACCGGGGAAGAATGTATCGGCGTTTCTGCAAATACTCTTCTGTCTCTGGCTGCCTGGCCGGCGCTTGCTTCGCCGCAGCAGCATCTTGTGTATATTAGCCGTTAATGATAATGCAGCCGAACGTGTTTCTACAGCTACCTCTTTGTCCGTACCACTTCCACTTGTGACACCCTTGCTAAGACCGACCCCGCACGCCTCATGCAGGGTCCTGTAGCGCGTGAGCAATGGTGCAAGGAGCTCCAATCATTGTCTTGTACCCTTGTTTATATCTCCTCACCCATCACGACAGCTGCTGCGCATATTAACTCTTCTGTCAAAGTCCTCTGACTGTCGTGAAACTCAACAAGAATTCTACACAACCATGTCGGACGCAATACCCCCTGCCACCACCAGTCCCATCTCTCTCGAGCGTCGCAACAGTCTTGAGAAGGCTATCCAGAACCGGCCCGAAGCTCACGAGCTAAGGGATAAGCACATTCTTCTCAACACCAATGCTGCACCGTATGAAGCTCTCCTGACCGCGCGTAGATCCAAAACAACCACTAATGCAATCTAGAGCTTTGCAAGCTCAGCAACAGGAGCTACAGCGTCACAAGCTCACGGATAGCTTGAACAAAGCCATTGCTTCACGCCCGGAAAAGGACGAGCTGGTCGAACGCAATATCTTGCCTGATTCTACTGCTGCTCCTGCTTTGCAGAATCATCAGCGTGAGCTTGCTGCAGCTATGCGTCGCGACTCGATTGAGAAGCACTTGCAGACGAGACCTTCGCCTGCTGATTTGATCAAGGATGGTATACTTGAAGGTCTGTGCAGATCCAGCACCTATATGTCAATCCAATGCTAATCTTGATGTAGCCGACGAGAACCCCTTGGAGGGACCTTGATTGCACGGTCAATGTCATGGCTAAACAAAACATCATGAGTGAGAGGAATCGATATGAACCAGATTGAGACTCAACGGAGATGCATGGTTATTTGCAACACTATTTATTGCTTCATGTTATGACTACGAATTGAAATTCCTATGAAGGCGACATACTCGCTCCTCCACCGTCTGCTTGCTTGCAATGATATGGGTATCGTTTAAGCATATTGTAGTCTTTCACTTGTCCACCCCGGTTGCAAATAACTCCAATCCTGTGCAAAATCGAATGAAGTCTCGTAAACATTGTAAGCAAACAACGAAACATTATCAAGCTTTGCACCTGCATCCGTCTCCGCCCAAACACTCAATGCAAGCGTATTTTTACCTTGATTGTTGATGACGCCAGGTGGGAAGGGGAATCGTGTTTGTGGACCAATGTGAGGAATGTACTTTCCGTACTGGTATCCGTTCAGATATATCTGGACACTGGCGACGGTTCCTGAGGGTGCGGATAGCTCAAGACCAATGGGAACATCGAGATCTGAATCGATATCGAGCTCGAAGGTTGTTAAGTACCATTTGATGCCACTGGAATTGAGGCCTTGGGAGGGAGATCCGGCGGTCCATTTGGCGCCTGAAGGAGAGAAGCCGGGAAGGTGCCACCCGAGACGCTCTCCATATAGTCCACCTTCATTGAGAGGTCCTCGGACCGGATCAATGTTGGCAGATCCGCCAGCATTACCTTGGATCAGCCATTTCTTGAAACTGACAGTGGCATTGCCAGAGCTTTTCAAAGTTGCACCCAAAAGACCCCGAGGGTTCGCAGCGCCTTTACCAGTAGAAGTCTCATCGTGACCAGTGTAGTCGGTAACCACTGTCAGCACATTGTCCTTATCATAGAGTGTTACTCCGGTAAAGTCAAGCACATCTGATGTTGACAGCAGAGAAGCATTTCCAGGATGACCGCCAACAAGTTTGCCATTCAGCCAGGCACTCCAACCTGCGGCTGATCCACCCTGTGCTGTCAAATTTGCTGACGTGGCTGACTTGCCATCAAAGTAGCCACGGTAAATCTTGATGCCAGAGTAATATCCATAGTCTGAACTGTATAGGACGGGAAGGGACAATGGCTTGACTGGAGCCTTTGTGGTTGTCTTGTTGCATACAGTCCAAGCTGAATCGTCGTAACTTCTGGCAGCTTCAGGTAGAGAGTCGGCTACTTGCCAGCTGCTTAGAGTGGGAATGGTTACTTTGCGGTCGAGAATGCTTGTAAGATCGGCTGTAAGAGCTCCATATGCCGTCTTCTTTGTAGCGAGCGTCCGGCCGTTCCATGTAATGGTATCAACACTTGCATCACCCACGTAGACTTCCAGAGTCGTTGAGTTGGTATTGTCGCCATTGACAGAGACAATGGTACTGCTGACACTGGCGTTTCGAACGAGATAAGGACCTATGGCGAAGATCTGCTTGTCTGCAGCGACATTAGGGTTCGATGTGGTAGGTGGTGCCCAGAATGACCAAGCTGTCGGCACGTCCAAGAGATACATTAAGACACCATTAGACAGTTGAACGACAGTCTTGTTGACCGACTGCTTGTAAGCAAACTTGGTGTAAGACGCAGTTCCGTTGACCTTGACACGAGATGCTGTGACGCTCGTGTTGCCGTATGACTTGACAGAAACATTTCCAGGGAAAGCAAATTCGCCAACTTGTCCTGCCTCAAGATAGAGCACAAGAACTGATTTGGAGTCGAACAGGCCGTATGTCAGCACATCAACAGAGGAATACAGCAGAGTCTGCTTCCCAAAGTGATAGTCGGTGACAACGATCTTGCTCTGACGACCGTTCAGTTGAACATTCGGGACAGTGATTGGCCCTAAGGATGTTTTGAGGTTTATCGAAAAGTCTGTGACAGCTCTTGAGCTCGATTTAGAGTGTTGAGTCACGTAGAAGCCTGCTGTTGTGTTGGGGTTCCTCAGAACCCAGGTCCAGATGTCTGGAGTTGAGACAGCATTCCCAGTACCATTGCTCTCCATATTGGTATAGAGAAGGTCGTGTGAGACTCTTGTGAACAATGCAATCAGTTTGCTAGGAGTATGTCAGCTAGACTGTCCAAGACATAAGCTTACTATGCACCATAATGTTGTACTTACGTCTGTGACATCTTAAGCTGAAGCTCACGAGTCTCACGCATTGGTGCAGAGTAGTCGTAGCTCGTATAGACAACAGGAGCTGCAAGATTACCCCAATTCGTTGCTCCCATTGCCATGTACAGTGACATTAGTGTTCCTCTCTGGCCTATGTTGTTCTTATAATAGACGTCGGCGAAGGCAGGATCGTGTTCTGGAGACAGGTAATACAGTCAGCATCTCGATATCAATATCCTTCAATATAGAATGGACATACTTGCCAAACAGTCGTCGTAGAAGTATCCCGCCCATGGCTGGAACCATCCAGATTCGAATTCAGGCCAGAATTCGGGCTGGGTGTATGAGTAGTTCTGGAACCATTGGTAGTAGTTTCGCACCAGGTTAAATCCAGAGTCAATGTTAGTGCAACTCAAACCTCCTGGGTATGAATCGAGACCGTAGATATTGACGGAACCTGTATTGATTAGTGATCAGCCTCTTCACGAATCGGAGGTCGTTCCAGTATACACACCTCCCACATCCTGGTAGTCAGTCGACCAACTTTGCGATCTCTGACCTTTCTCATTGTGCGTCAGAGGAACCACTATTCCAGAATCCCTCACGCTCTTCTTGAGCTGCTCCATATAGGTCACGAGTGTGTTATCAGCTTTGTGTACAGTCTCCGATAGCTCATTTTCGATCTGGTAGAGGATGATAGGACCGCCTTCGGTTATTTGATTCTTGACCAAAATCTTGTTTACCTCACTCATCCATGGTTCCCAGGCGTTATAGTAAGCTTGATCCGATGTTCGATAGTTTCCTAGAATTAGTCAGCTTGCCGAACTTTTGACCGAGGGTGCCAATCGTGCCTCCGGAACCATCGCTCGTCCACAGTGCCAAACCACCTGCATTCGTCTCGGCATTTGCATAAGGTCCAGGACGTGCAATGATACTGCACAAGCACCTGGGATTAGCATGTCGGATAGACCAGTCTATGGTTAAGTCAAGAGACGTACTAAAGACCAGCATCCGCAGCAGCATCTATAACTCTCTGGATATCTTTGCCTCCAGACGTGAAATCAAAGACACCGCGAGAAGCAGAGTGATAGGACCAGAAGAAGTACAAGCTGACTGCATTGAATCCATTCGCTCTGAACTTTTGGAAGATGTCCGACCACATTTCCGGCACAGGCATGCGTTCATAGGCAAACTCGCCGGAGAACAAGAATAGCCGTTCTCCATTGACCAAGAGACTGTAAGAGTCCCAGGTGACTTGAGTGGTCAAGCCATCATCAGTAGCAAGAACGAGGATAGCTAAAAAGAAGGCGTAGATGAGGAGATGCAAGCAGAGTCTCATCTTGGAACGCAGACAAGTAGTCTAAAGATTGAGAGTCAAAGTCAACCAACTTACAGCTGATGCGTCTTATACAGTATAAGTCTTTTTGCAAATTTGAAGTGATTCGAGAGGCACATTAGGAAGGTACCTAGCATGATATTATCCGCCAATCGTTGTTAGTTTCCCTGTGCACATCGTCAAAGAAGGCTTCTCGCTTCATTATATGAACCGATGCTTGAAGATCATAGAGCTTGATCGGCATCAATCAGGCTAGGATGTCTTCGTCGATGATGAATACGAGGTGACGATGGTGGAAAAAGAGGGGAAGGATCGGTTCGTGCTGTCCCGAGGACCATGGGCTGATTCCGGCAGAATGATGGATCAAGCGAGCACATTCTGGTTTTTGGAGGTGGCATCAACCAACGGAATAGATATGAGAACGAGAATGAGTGACAATATAAATCAAAGTCTTTATAAGTGACTATTTACGATATTGAGTGAAGCTGGAACAGGTTGCCCTGTCTCTTCCTTGACGGTAAATGAAATGTGTACCAGTGGATTTACTCTCCCTTTTCAGGGACGAGAGACCAAGTGAGCAGTACAGGTAGCTGACTTTGGGCAGATACGTGAAGATTCTGCGAAGATAGCGCTTGGCGCTAGATAATGACAAGACGGATCGATGGCATCAACGTTCATGTCAGGAATCACTGAAAAAGTGAAGTGATGAGATAGGATGTGGTCCTTACGGTCCACATCTTGTGTCAACATTTATCCCGGGTTGGAGTGTTGACGGGAGGGGGAATTGGCGGTTTGCAAGATCTGCAATCGAGGGAGTCGAGACCATCATTGATGCTCGACATCACCTCAACCTTCCTCAGTCGCGTCGATAGCGACGCCCTCACCAGCAGCTTCCTCATCTTCCTCGTCACTTGTGAAGCTTGCGAAATCTTCTGCCTCCTCGTCATCGTCTTCCTCTTCTTCTTGGTCTTCAACTTCTTCGTCGACCTCTTCCTCTTCGACTTCTCCCTCTTCATCTGTGACTGCGCGCTTCCTCTTCTTGATGATCTCAGTTTGAAGCTCGGCCTTTGCCTCCTCAGCAGCAGCCCATGCAGCAGCAGATGCTGGTGGTGGTGTGAACCAGGGAATCTTGCCACGAAGGAAGTCATTGAGAACAGTCTTGGCGATACCATCCATGTCGGCTTCACCACCCTTCAGCAGCTTACCGTTCTTGCGGGCAAGAATTTCGAGGAACTCTCCTGGTGTTTCCCAGTCACGTACATCGTACGTTCTCTCGATATGGTGTCTCTTGACCTTTTTCAGCGCAGCAGCAACATACTGTTCAGGGTTCTCGACGTTCTCGATACGGACGACACCACGCAAAAGGATGTCTTCGTCGGTATCGCCCATATTCGGAGGTACAACACCAGGGCAGTCGATGAGGTAGATACGCTTCATCAAAGTAATGTATTGCCAGACCTTGGTCTCACCAGGAATAGGGGCAACGTTGCACACCTTCTTCTTGCGGAGAGTGTTGATGATGGAAGACTTGCCAGTGTTGGGGTATCCAATGAAACCGACCGAGATCTGCTTGCGAGATGAGTGCAGAGCAGAGAACTGGCGGAGAAGCGAGATCAAGGATCCTTTACCGAACGAGTTGTTGATTGAGGCGTGGAAAGCAAGAGTAGGATATTCCTTGCCGAGAAGGCGAACCCAGTTGGCCTTTGTTCAGAGTCAGTATCATGAATCAAGCAGTCGTGCGCATGTATTTGGTGCAAAAGAGCAGAACAGATATGACAAAAAAAGAAAGAGAAAAGAAAAAGAGATGTGTGAATCATAACTAAGAGAGCCTCCATGAGCCACTCTTTCGAGCGGGGGAGGTACTCAACTCAAACGAAACACGCTCGAACCCTTTTGAAAGCAAACCAAGACGGCAAGCGATCTACTAGACGTCCATAACGGGGTCTAGCGGCGGGCCGACTTCGATCTGCCAGAGTTGTAACAGTCTCCTTCCATGGTGAAAAACGCACACGAAATGCGGTAGGAGCCTTGACTTGAACGCTGGCATGGAGCACGAGACGGGACAAAAAGAAAGAAAGACATGGACGAAAAGAGTGGGAGATGAACTTACAGCAACGCTTGTGGGGATCAAATCGCACTTGTTGAGAACAAACAGAAGATGCTTGTGAGGAGCTTCTTCGCGAATGTACTTCTCGACACTTCGGCAACGAGTACCAAGAGGATCTCTGGCGTCCAGGACGTGAATGACAACATCACTCGAATCGATGACCTTGTAAAGCTCGTTCCAGATACGCTTGCTCTGACCCTTTGAGAAGATGGCTTCTCTTGCAGCGGTCAAAGCGCCGTCAGCTTCAGTCTCTTGGCCATCGTCAACAGGGTTGCCACTAGCAAGACGGGCTTGCTCAAGACGGTCAAGATAGGTCTCGTGCATCTTGTCCGACTCGCCAACGAGGTCGAGAAGAGAGCTGACGGCGAGCTTTGGGCGCTTGCGCTGGGCCTTGGGTCCGAAGGTGTCTGAGAAAGGAGCAGTTTCGACGGCAATCTTTGCCTGATGCTGCTTCAAGCCATTCTTCTTGGTCTCGTCGTCTTTGATCAAGCTCATAGGCAGCTTGTTCTGCTTGAGCAGGTATGAGTAGGGATCGTTCTGCTGGGCCTGGACAGCGCCACGGAAGGCGGACAGGGCATCCTGAGAGATAACACGGGTGTTGGTGAACCACTTGCGGTTGGGCTCGATACGGGCCGAGGGCCTCTCGCGCGACTGGAAAACGGCGGCTTTTGTAATGTCACCAGCAGCGTTGCGCTGAGCAGTACCCTTGGTGAGGATGTTGAGCTTCTTGACCTTCTTGGCATCTCTGCGACGAACATCAGTATGCTGCGTGTGTGCAGTCGGTCAAGGCAAACGCACCTGTAGAAGTTCTCGCCCTTGACCTTGACGTTGGCCATGCCATCGCCAACCTTGCCCTGGCGCGTCTTGCGCGCAGCCTCCTTTTTGCCGGTACCCATTTTGACGGCGACTCGGAGATGTGCTGGTAAAATAAAAGTAGCAGGGAGGGAGCTCAGAACAACCCACGCAGAGACGAAGCAGAGCGAGGGAGAGAAGGACTTTTTTTATGCGCGGCCACTAGCACTCCGCAGCGCGCACGGCCGGCTTCTGCGGCGACCGCGCCTTCTTGATTGGCTGCCTCTTTTTTTCTGGCAGCGACGCTCGCCAAGACCAGCCAACAGCCCGCGCAGTCGCCAGTCGAAGAGCAGCAGCAACAACAGGCTCGAATAAGCAGGCATCACCGACTGTTTTCCACACCACAAGACTCACAATGCCCGTCCGTCTACCACAGGCCACTGGCCTCTACACATGCCCCTCATGTGCTGCCCGCTCGGCTCCTCGCTCCTTCTCCATCTCGGCCTCCCAGCTGGCCCTGGGCCCCGAATCTCCTCGTTATATGGACATTCCTCAGGCCCCTCAGCAGACTCTCCCGGACAAGACACGCCTCAAGGGTATCCTCCCCGTCCCACGTGACGTCTTCGCTGGTCAGGATCCCAAGGCCCCTCTCAAGCTGGATCAAGCCACCAAGGAACCCTCTCGCCTACAATCTCACAATGATCCTCGCTCCGTCTGGAAAGAGCGCATGGCCGCTTCGCGAAGGAAGAATTTGAAGGAGGGTCTCAATGCTCTGCAGCATCGTAGAGTCAAGTCGGATGAATATATGGCCAATCGTGCCACCCTTCGCCAACAAGAACGTGAAGAGCGTTTGCATCGCCCAGAACGCGAAGACGAGCGTCTGACTGCCCCCTCGGTCGACTCAAACCTGCTCAGCCTTTTGCAGAAGGGTCCTCTACAAGACCCGAACAAAGAGGCCCGCCTGGCCGAGATGCGTGAACGACATGCCCTGAAGCAGGCTGCTCGTCAAGAAGACCGCCGCGACGCTCTGCACTCGCTCTACGTCAATGCTCGCGAGTTCATCGTCAATGATGCTCAGCTCTCGACTGCCATCGACAAAGCTTTCGGTACTGTTGCACAGCCTCGTAGCTTCGGCAACAACGGTGCCAGTGTTTGGGACAACACTCCAAGCCCCCCCAGCTCCATTGTTGACATGCTCAATTCCGCAACTGCCAGAGGTGTCCGTGGCGGTGCTCTCAACCAGTCAGCCATGAACAGAGATACTGCCTTGACTGCTGCTAGAGTCCGCAGAATGGCTGCCGAGTTGACCGGAGGCCAGTTGCCTTCCAAGTCTGACTTCTAGTCTGCCTTCTTGTATAATATCCATCATTCTATCACCCCTTTGTTCTATAGCCTCTTTCATCTATAGACTTTCTTTCTTCTTTGGTTTGATCCAACCCTCGTGTTTGGCAATTTCTCTCTCGTTTTGTACCAACCACTTCTTCCTATGGCAAAAGCGCATACTGCTCTAGACGAGACATGCATAGAGGACCATAAAGCCACTGGACAATCCACCGGAACAAGCTCGGAGTACTTACCCGTTAGCTGAAGCCTGCCGACCTCCACTCGATACATCTTCCTCTCTCGTTTCAACCAGTACAACACATCATCGAGCAGGCAGTACCTTTGAAAGCAATCCAATGCTCAGCCTGGCCTCAACTCTTTTACCCTGTGTTGCAGCGTCGAGCTCGACGTGTGCAGTGACTATGCCCCAACGCGATCTGCGCTGAAATCTACACAGCCTATGCTCTATACCGCCAATGTGTGTTGTTCGCTCACTTTCCACCACCTGGCTCGGCATTCCCGACGCATTTCTCGACGAATATCTCGGCAAGGACCCGCTTCTTTTCATCACAGCATCTCATCTTCGATCACTTCTGCTATCTTACTCCAACTCCCTTCACGTACCTCGAACCAATTCCTTCCATCACATCAGGTCCGACTACTCTTATTCTCCTTCCTCCTTTGCTATATCAACCTGACTGCCCTATCTCTCCAGATCATGTCTGCTGTCAGTATGGACAACGCTCAGACCGAGCTTCGCAAGACTATCGGAAAATCTTCCGAGCGTTGCTCGAAGAAGCTGATCAGATCCCGTATCGACAAGATCGTCAACAAGTATCAGTCCAACAACAGATGCAGACTCTCTGATGAAGAGCTTGTCTTGCTTGCTCTTGCTTACTCGTCTGGCGAGTGGCTCTTGACTTCCCAGATCGGCGAGTTTGCCTTCTTCAACATCCGCTTCTTCCAGAAGCAGGCTGCTCGATTCTTCTTCGGAAGATCTGGCTATCAGACCCAAGGTCGGGGTCTCCATGACCTTGCCCGCCGCACAGACAAGTATGTCCATGACACTCATATATTCCACGCTTCTAGAGTCACCATGCTAACCAAGCGCTCAAGCTATCTGCGCACCTATGGCATCCCTGTTCACACCAAGCTTGACTCTAACAACCAGAGAGTCTACTCGATGACTGCCGGCGCTGCTTATGCTTTTGTTGAGGCAACTTCGAGCAAGCGCAACAATGTCGCCCATGCCATCTTAGGCAAGGGCACCTCTGCAAGCCCTCTTCTGGGTCTTCCTGCCGAGCTCCTCTTCAAGATCTGCCGTATGGTCCTCAAGGTTTCCGGCTTCCGTTTGCTCGTGGGTAACAAATCATTCATGGCCTACGACGAGAAAGTTCCTATCTGGGATACCCGCTCCCAGGATGCCCTTACTATGCCTCCTGTCCAAGACTTCCTCGCACTCCTCTCGGTGAACAAGGAGGTTCACCAGTATGCCATGCCTGAATTCTTCCACTCGAACCACTTTCAATTCAGAGACATGGGAAGCTTGAAGACCTTCCTTCAGAACATTGGCCCTGAGAGAAGAAAGCACATGCGCAACGTCTCGTTCCACTACGAGAACCTCTCCGTCGCTGCCGCTGGTGCCAGACTCCTCGCTGAGTCTGACCATCTTCAAAAGCTCACTATGATCATGTCAGCTACCCAGGACCCTGCTGGCCATTTCACTATCAATTCCAGCCGCCGCAAGTTCACCACCCTGACCAAGATTCCTGGTCTCTCGTCTCTGAAGCGCCTTCGCGGCATTCAGCAGTTGACCTTCGATCCCAACCGCGAGCACGCTGTCATCGACGCTTTCCTGCGTCCCGCTATCACTCAGCCCAAGCCTCCCAAGCTTGTCAAGAAGGTCAAGAGAGCTTACAAGCGCAAGGTCGTCTTTGGTGGCGATGCTGGTGCCGCAAAGAAGTTCAAGAGTGCTTGACTACCGATGGAAGCTGTGACGGGTTCCAACTACGCTCAGTATGACACTTAACCAAGGGTACACAAGACGTCGAAGAGAAAGAGAATGGATTGTTATCGAAGAGAAAGAGAGTGGATTGTTATCGAAGAGAAAGAGAGTGGAATATCACAAAGATGCAAGCGAGTGGAATGTTTTACAGCGGTGTTTAGAAGGCCGTTTCGCGATTGATTTTTTTCAGTGTTTTCAAGGTACGAGGAGATAATTATGGTCATGATGATGGGGCAGGTCTCTTGAACTCTGGTCTTTAGCGTCAAGAAGTCGTAGATTACTCGAATGCAAGCACACACCACTCTCTTCAAATACCAATGTGTTTGTCTTCCAACACCCCTCTTGTGACTAGAAACAGGTCGCATCCATTGAGATTCGTGAGATCATCGGCTCTCTATGGATACGTCTCCCGTCGGAAATTTATTGTGTATTTCTATAGCATATGGATCTCCAAGAGACAAGGAAGGATGGGGAGTAAGATGCAAGTATGTATCTCCTGTTCTCTTCCTTTGGGTCTACAGAATAAATGCTATCAAAAGGCACAGTCGTTTTTCGACTAGGGTTGCGTCCAAAGAGGACCGAGAGAGCATCGTATCTCAATGGATGTTATCCTATTTCTCAAAGGTGTTGTGCTAGCTACTGTGTGACATACCTAGCTTTGCACATGGGGAGGTTGGACCCGATATCTATACCGACATTTTCTTGCAATATGGATAGTATCCCGGAAACTCATTCTTCCGTGGACACACACAGACCTGAGTTGTACATCGTCAAAGCAGACTATTGCTTTTGCACGCCCAAGTCAACACGAATGCATGACTGTTCAATGCATGTCGGCCCAGAGCCATACTGCAACCCTTTACCTCATCGAGAGTAGATTCAGAAATGGAGTAACAAGCGTCTGCACTAGTCGTCTCGAGCACAAGAACTCGAAGGCCTGGGCGATCAAGCGACCGTTTGTCGATAATTGCTGTTCGGGAGGAAGACTGAAGCATCGAGATCAAGTATGCTAGCTCGGCCAAGGATATAATCCGTTCGCCACGTAGTACAGAAGCTTTTCGAGATTCTTGGTCCTAGACCACTTGCTTGTGAGCATGGCTTGTCTTTGTGCTGACGGTAGGATCAATCAGAATTCACATCCTGCCTTTGGAATCATAGCGGCATGATGATAGAACTTGACTAAGGGGTCTGTCACATGGCCATCAAGGTCGCAGATCGTTCTGTCATTCGATATGTGGCAGAGCTATCAATAGAATGTCATTCCGACTTTCCCATGAAGCTTGTTTGTTTTGAGTAAAACCACAGGTCAATCGTGACGACGTTGTATGAAGGATGTCTGCCAAGCCTTGCACTCCCCGCTTTGTCTGGGGGTGGTTTCACGTCCATCGGACCTCAGGCCCTACGATTCCAGGTGAGCATCGTATCAATTCTTCCATTACCCCGACCACGACACCACCTCTCGTATCGCTCATCCACGGAAGAGGCGATGCTGGTATAGGCCTCATCAGACAGTACACAAGATGCCGTGTCGCCGTCCATACCTCGTATCCGCCGCGTGTCGAGCAATATATCGCGCTAGGTATACCTCGACTGTGAACTGCTCTGAGAGATCGACTAGTCTAATCCAACGTCGACATCCTCCTCGGAGGATGCCAATCAAAAGTTCATCAGATGACCTTGTATGATGTATCGGGAATAATAGTCTCAACCATGACAGGCCACACGAGAAGGATCAATCGCCGACATCATTGCTTTGCTGCTCTTACATTCCTAATGCAAACAAGCTTGCTTGTCTGGTACTCCTCATCTTACGATCTGATGGTAGGTCAACTTGATGAATGATGATCTTACTTTCATCACATATACCTCGAACATATATAAATCCATTCCCTGCAGCTTGATTCTACCTTCTTTTCATTATCATCACAACAACAATCAATTGACCGGCAATACACCAACAGCTTTCTCTTCCATCATCAAAATCACAATCATGAAATCCATCTTTGTCTCGGCAGCTCTCATTGCAGCAGCAGATGCACTCATTGCTCGCGACTCAACCTGGTGAGTAAAGTGTGCAGGTCTTCATTGACACTCTTCTAATCATGTTTCTCTTAGCTGCTTCCATCTGACTGCGTCTGGTGGCCCTGGCGGAGTTGTTGGCCAGGTACATCCCCTTCCATATCTCTCCTCCATCATTTACCCTCCAAGGTGCCTCTACTAACGCGTTTTCTTCTTGAAGCTCGGCGATGGTCAAAATAGAATTGGCCAGACCTCTGGACTTGCCAATGGACAAGGAACCTACTGTATCGATTCCAAAGGTGGCCTCACCGATGGCAATGGTCGTGGTTGCATTCTGACCCCTCCAACAACCCAGTTCCAATGCGATGTTGGTGCTAGCCCTACAGATGGCTTCTCTGTCTCTTGTGATGGTGCTCTCTCTTACAAAGGCAACACCGAGTTCAAGTCTTGCCCTACTGGAGACAATGGCGGTTACAACATTTACACTGTTGCGCCAGCAGGCCAAGGTGGCTGTGTTTCGATCACCCTATCAGCAGACAGCTGCAAATCAGGCTGCTCTGCACCAGCTCCCAAGACTTGTCCTGCTGCCCTTACTGGTGCTTACGAGTACCCCCACCTCATCGTTCCCGTCGACTCCACGCAGCCCGACAAGGCCTTTGGCACTCAGTACAACGGCACGATCTCCAAGACTGTGTCCAGTCTGTACAACTTCGACATTCCCAGCTCTGATAGCGGAAAGACTTGTTCTCTGGTTTTCCTATTCCCCGAGCAGAAGGATTTGGAGACTTCGTCCTTTGATTTCTCAGGTTCTGGCGGAATCGACTTTGCAATGCTCAAGGGTCCTGCCAGCTCTAGCACTACATACAACAACAAGCCAGGCGTTGCTACCGACTACGGAGTGACCAAGGTGGCTCCTGGAACCTCTTCGGTCATCGCAACCTTCCCCTGCCCAGGCAACTCTGCCATCGGCTTCAGTCTGTCGGCTTCGGGCGATGAGTTTCTCAGCTATTTCCAGGACTACAATCCCTCGCCGTAAGTTGCGCTGGACGCCTGTTTCATTGATCAATACTAACAGTGAATATAGTATCGGCCTTTACATTACCGTGTGCTAGATGGTCTCAAGCCGACACTCTTTTTGAGCGCTGGAACTGATAGCAGTCTCCTCTGGACGATCGGTCCACTTTTCGTACTCTCTCTGGTGCCTTATGTTTCTTCAATTTGTTGTTTGTTAATTTCCAATCATATTTTATTCTGGATAACATAATGACAATAATTCCTCACTCCGAACGTAGCTCTACCCTAGCTCTATGTTCCCTTGATAAGATGAACATTCCCTCCAGAAATCAGTGTTCTATTCACGATTCAATGTCTTATGATCTATGTGTTGCTCTGTAGTATTGCAAGAGGGGTAGTAGATATGAAGGACAGGGTTGTAGTGCTAGCCCCGCACCTGGTAAGTGCCAAGATTTACTAGATATGACTGTGAGCGAAGCCGCAGTGACATTTTTCGTCTTTGGTGCGTCAGAGCTGTTCTTATACACACAACAACCATGGCCGACCAAGCACAAGCAGCAGCCAACGCTGTCAAGGAAGCAGTCAACAACGTCACCGAAAAGGTGGGCGAGCTGACTACAGGCGACAATGCCGCAGCTCCCACCCTGTACACTGACGAGGTGACCGGCGAGAAGGTCAGCAAGACCGAGCGTGAGTGTGTCCATGGCCGTATCAGAGTGTGCAGAGTGTGCTGAGAGGATCGCCAGTCAAGAAGCGCCAGAAGCAGCGTGAAAAGGAGGCCAAGAAGGCCGAAAAGGCTGCCACCAACACAGCACCACCAGCCAAGAAGAAGACCGTCAGCGCTGAAGAGGAGGAGGCCCACCTGAACCCCAACCAGTACTTTGAGATCCGCAGCAGAGCCATCCAGAAGCTCCGCCTGAGCCACGAGCCCAACCCTTACCCCCACAAGTTCCACGTCGACTACGATCTGCGCAAGTTCGAGCCCGAGTTCGGCCACCTCAAGTCGGGCGAGCACCTCAAGGACAAGACGCTGTGCATCGGTGCCCGTATCTTCAACAAGCGTTCGTCTGGTGCCAACCTCTGCTTCTACGATGTCCGCGCAGAGGGTGTCCGCATGCAGATCATGTGCCAATCGCAAGAGTCCACCAGCGACCGCTCTTTCGCCGAGCAGCACGAGCTCCTCCGCCGCGGCGACATCATCGGTATCAAGGGTTACCCCGGCCGCACAAACCCTCGCAACCGCGACCAGGGTGAGCTCTCGCTCTTCGCCCAGGAGGTCACTCTCCTCACTCCCTGCCTGCACCAGCTGCCCGGCGAGTACTACGGCTTCAAGGACCAGGAGCAGCGTCACCGCCGCAAGTTCCTCGACTTGATCATGAACGACCACACCCGCAGCACTTTCATCACCCGCTCCAAGATGGTCACCTACATCCGCAACTACTTCGATACCCGCGACTTCATCGAGGTCGAGACTCCCATGATGAACGCCATCGCCGGTGGTGCCACCGCAAAGCCCTTCAAGACATACCACAACGACCTCGACATGGAGCTGTACATGCGTATCGCTCCCGAACTGTACCTCAAGCAGCTGATTGTCGGTGGTCTCGAGCGTGTCTACGAGATTGGCCGTCAATTCCGTAACGAGGGTATCGATCTTACCCACAACCCCGAGTTCACCACTTGCGAGTTCTACGAGGCATATGCCGATGTCTACGACCTCATGGACACCACCGAGGACCTTGTCTCCAACCTCGTCAAGCACTTGACTGGCGGCTACGAGACCAAGTTCGAGACCCAGCACGGCGAAGTCTACACCGTCAACTGGGCCAAGCCCTGGAAGCGCATCGAGATGATCCCCGCCCTCGAGGAGGCCTGCGGCGAGAAGTTCCCCGAAGGCGACCAACTACACAGCGACGAGACCAACGAGTTCCTCAAGCGCATGCTCAAGAAGATGAACGTCCAGTGCTCCGCTCCCCTCACAAACGCCCGCATGCTCGACAAGCTCGTCGGCGAGTTCATCGAGGAGAAGTGCATCAACCCCACCATGATCACCGGTCACCCTCAGATGATGTCTCCTCTAGCCAAGTACCACCGCAGCAACAAGGGTCTGTGTGAGCGTTTCGAGGCTTTCGTCTGCAAGAAGGAAATCGTCAACGCCTACACCGAGTTGAACGATCCCTTTGACCAGCGTCTCCGTTTCGAAGAGCAGGCTCGCCAGAAGGAGCAGGGTGATGATGAGGCCCAGCTTGTCGATGAGACTTTCTGCCAGGCTCTTGAGTACGGTCTGCCGCCTACTGGTGGTTGGGGTATGGGTATTGATCGCATGGTCATGTTCCTTACCAACCACTACTCGATCAAGGAAGTTCTTACCTTCCCCTTCATGAAGGACGACAAGTCACAGGCCGAGAAGCCTAAGGCCGCTGAGATTGTCGATGTTACTCCCATGCCTGAGGAGGGTATCCGTAAGTCTTGCTAATTGCTCTCGTTGTTGATTTCATCTGCTGACATTGTCTCTTTGCAGCCCACAAATAGACGTTGAGATGGATACTGTCCGGCTGTGTGAGCAGTGTCTGTAAAGCCAGCTCGCGCAATGTAGGAAAAGCAAAAACATCGTTACATAGAAACACGACCCAATACACGCCTATTTCATTTTGCAAGATCATCCCTCCTGCGTGTCAAAATGTGTCGACTGTGCATTTCTATAGTTAAAAAGTGACAGTGCAAAGCAGAAGGGTTTCGAGATGTTTGTGATAGAGTATCGGCATATTTTGATATCATAAGAACAGTAGAGTGGTAATAAAGAAAAGGGGTAGTGTTTCCCATGTACGCCGCAAGAAAATAGAAAGCCCCGTGTAATGCTTATGTTTTTTGGTATCGTCAGAACAGTGAACAGGCATCTACATGATGACCTCGTTGGTCACATCCCTACGGAGATCCTTGTAGGGCAAGCAGACACAGTTCTGCACGCGCACCTCGTCGCCGACATTGCACTCCTTGCCCAGAATGGTGACACTCTGGACTTTAACACCGTTCTTGATGATGGTGGTGTGGTGCTCGCGGACAGGGGTAGGAGTACCCTCGACACGGGCCCAAGCACCAACGCGCGAAGACCAGCCAATGATGGAGTAGAGGACGCAGGCGTCGTGCTTGATCTCGGCGTCTTCCAGGACGATCGAGTCCTTGATACGGGCACCAGCACCAACAATAGCACGAGGGCCAATTGAGACGTTGGGACCAATCTTTGCAGTGGGGTCTACCTGTGCTGAAGGGTGAATGTAGACGGGAGGGAGGATGACAGCTGAAGGTTTGGCAAGGTCGTCGCTTTGCTGCTGGAAGGCCTTCATCAGGTAGAGGGCGTTTGCGGGCACGGCGGAACCGGCAGTCTTGATCTGACGCCAGAAATCGGTCGTCTCGAGGACGAAGAACTTTGAGCTGTCGGCCAGGTCAGACAGAATGTCTTGCTCGAGACGGATAACCTCGTTCTTGCGGTTCTCGTCGTCATCATCCTCGTCTGCGTTGTTGAGCGAAAAGTCGCGGCTGTCGAGGGCTTCAGACGAAGGGTAGGACAGGAGACGAGGGCGGTCGCTGCGGCGCTTGATGGCGGTCTTGATGCTGGGGAAGATGCACTCGGTGCTAAAGAGGTAGACACCGCAGTTGATCAGGTTGCTGATGTGGCCCTCGGGCTTCTCGACGTAGTGCAGCACACGCTTGGTGTGAGTATCGCTGACAATGCATCCAAAGTTTGTGGCAGCTTCGTTGGACACGCGGGTTCCCAGAATGACAGCCTCGGCATCCTTCTCTTCAAACAGACGCAGCATCTCGCCTAGCGGGAAAGAGCAGCAGACATCGGCGTTGAGGACGAAGAAGCGATCGGGGCGACCCTTGAGGATGGCATCACGGAAGTGGTAAAGACCACCAGCCGTGCCTAGGGCAGTGTATTCGCGCAGGTAGCGGATGGAGATGTGGGGGTATTCGCGGTGTGCGTCCTTGATGAAGTCGCGGAAAACGGTCTCGTCGTAGTAGCCGACAAGGAAGACTTCGGTAATCTCCTTGACTCTGGTGACGGCATCGAAGCAGTGCTGGATAATGGGCTTGCCGGCGACTTCGAAGAGGGGCTGTTTGGCGCAACCTGGTCAGACCGAATGCTGATACAAACAAGGAATCGCATCAATTCACCTTGGGTACGTCCAGAGACAACGGACGGAAACGAGTACCTCTGCTAGGTCCTCCGACCTGTATGATTGCATTAGCAGCTGTGAGGCTTCTCAAACATAGCTACACTCACCAAGATGACAGCTTTGGTCGACGGCACAGGGTTGCGGCTCCTGCTGCGAGAGGGAAGTTGTAGCGACGACATTACGAGGGAGAGTGAGTGTGTTGATTAGAAAGACGTAAAGGTAAAAAAGAAGCAAAAGCGACAAAGACAATCAAGGTGAAATGGACGAGATGAAATGAAGCACCAGCTGTTCCGATATGCCAACACCCCGCCGCTACACGAATCAACGCCAGGGGCAACGCCGCAGCAAGGGTCCGCCCCTATTTTTGAACAGTCCATCCATAACACGTCCTTTGCTTCGAGTATTCCCTTTTCTCATCCAACCGTTTGAACCACTGCTCCCCTTTCTTGTCCGTCTCGTACAGAGCCACGTCGCTCAATTCACTGCTGCTACTCTCATCTACTAGTCACAGTTGAAGCCTCCTTTATGCTTGCTTAACCAGCTTCTGGCATCATCCAAATTTAGACCAAATTCGTGAGTTCATTATAGCGCCCATAGAGGCCAGACATTCTGATTTTTTCCTTTTGTCCCATTCCATATCGCCGAACTGAGTTTAGAGCTCTGATCGATGCCATGTGAGATAACGAGCGACAAGTCAAGAAGGACCATTTTTGAGTATAGTTGTTCAAAGTGAACATTTCTGTGAATTAGAAAAAAAATCGTCCAGTCGGCTCACAAAGAGAAAACACTCTGATCGCAGCTGACAGATCAGGGTCCCAGTATGGCTGATTCAAAAGTGAGGTTACCCAGACGTCCTCTGGAACTCGACCACATGTCCTCTAGAAGTCTCCATAGGATGTAGGTAATTTCTTTCTTAGGATACCAACCGACACAAGCATTTTTGTTCTATGAGGGCATATTCATGAGGGCATATTCATGAGGGCATATTCATGAGGGCATGTTCCAGAAAGTGTGTAGGCCATGTATTGTGCGGTGACATTGTCCTGACAGTTCCTAGAGCATCCATTCGAGCTTGTCTCTGCTGCTCTGTTTCGTGTTTTCTTCACTTTGTCTCAGACACAGAGCGTGATTTCGTTCAGTGCTGTTCCAACACCTTCCGTCGACTCTCTGTTCCTGCACACGCTACTTGAGTCTGCACTATTTCATCTTCATCAACCACCCTTCAACCTTCATACTTCTCTCTTCAAACCTCTGCCCACCATGTCATACTCGTACGCCACAGCCAAAGCTGTCCTGAGCGATGTCGACAAGGACCGTCTCATGGCCATGTTTCTCAGCTCTGACAACAACGATGTGAGTTGATAGTGGAATTGTGGAGAACAAATTGTTCGTACTGAATACTGACTTGGCAATCACAGGTCGACTGGGACAAGGCAACTCAGGCTTACGGCGCTGCCAGCGTCGACAGCATGAGAGTCTCTTACCGCAACGTTCTCAAAAAGATCGAGAAGGCCGGCGGCAAGACGGACGTTACCGCGCCATTCACTGGAGCCGACGGTTCTGCCCCTTCGACTCCCAAGACCCCCAAGACAACCAAAGCCAAAGGTGGTCGTCCTCCCAAGCGCAAGGCAGAGAACACTGGATCGGACGAAGACGAAGATGCGCCTAAGAGTCTTCGCAAGAAGGCTGCCAAGAACTTGATCAAGACCGAGGACGACGATGAAGACGAAGTCGCTCCCAAGTCTATCCGCAAGAAGTCCACCAAGAGCATCGTTCGTGCCGACGATGAGGACGAGGATGATGATGAGGCTCACAAGACTCCCAAGAAGGCCGGTCGTCCTCGCAAGACCCCAGTCAAGTCTAAGACCGCCATGAGCAAGGCTGTCGAGGATGATGAAGAGGACGCCGCTGACAACGCCGATGTCGTTTCTGACAAAGTTGAGGCTGCTCAGGAGGACGAAGAGACTTCTGAAGTGATCAAGGAGGAGGACCAGTCTGAGGTTTAGTGTCTTCAGTGCACTTACATTGCTGTTGATCGTTCGGCGATTGACTGCGGTCAGACGATTCTACTGCGGTGTACCACTCTGGGCCTACTGCAGGCTAGGAAAGCACTTGGTATCTGCATGGTCAAGGATATAACACGAAACGGAGGAAGGAATCTCGAAATCTTGCAGGCTTTTTCTTATTAGACCTGCTCCGTTTTTACCTTGGAGGCAAGACAATGTATCATTACAGGCGTAAATAAACAGTCGATTCCTCAAGACTTTTTCTCTGCTCGACTACCAAGGTGACGTCTGCTTTGAATGTGGGGAGATGGTTCTGGAGTAGCGTGGAGCACGCTCTAGCAGTGATTGCATCTCTGATATCTGGGACAGACGTGGTGGTCATCATGAAGAGCTCGCATAAATATGACACCTATCATATGATGGATGTAAAACGTACGACTACAAGTGAGTGTGAGCGTGGTGCGCGGAGAGTGAGGACTTGGGTTGCGGGAGTCGACGCCAAGACGCTAGCGGCTAAGTCCTCGGCGCACTTTGACGCCCACACGAAGTTCGACCTGCTCGAATTTCACCGTGAGACGAGACGACATCCGTGAGACGACCACGACTTATACATCGACACTCGCCGGGACAATATAAATCGACACAAGATGCCATCCGAGCAAGGTCACCGCCGTGAGTTTCCCTAAATCTGGAGTCCGGTCTCGCGAAGACGCCACCTGCCAGAGTGAAGTTGTTTGTCTTGAAAGAAATGTCTGCTAACGCACACTCCAGTCTACGTCAAGTGAGTAAAGAACCGAATCGCTGTCACAACTTCCTCTACGCCCCTCTCGCTATATCTATCCGAACCGATTACGATCGAACAATGTCCCAAAACACCACATTTTGCAATTACGACAGAAGATTCGACGCATTGCGCACAGAACGTATATTGACCTCTTTCGCACAGGGGACGTCACCTCAGCTACCAGAGAGGCAAGCGCAACACCAACCCCAACACCAGTCTGATCAAGATTGAGGGTGTCGACGACTCCAAGGCCGCCAGCTTCTACCTCGGAAAGAAGGTCGCCTTCGTCTACCGCGCCTCAAAGGAGGTCCGCGGCACCAAGATCAGAGTCATGTGGGGCAAGGTCACCCGCGCTCACGGTACATATTCCCCGGACAACAGAAAGAGTTTTGGAGCACATCTGACGAAAGAATTACAGGCAACTCTGGTGTCGTCCGCGCTCAGTTCCGCAACAACCTCCCTCCCCGTTCGTTCGGTGCCACCGTCCGCGTCATGCTTTACCCTTCTTCGATATAAGTGCGCCCCCCGGACGGATTCGATGGGATAACGAGCATGATCAAGTGTCGCAGCGGTGTTGGTTTGCAGTCAACCTGGCCTCTATGACAAAGCCAGTGGTTCAAAAGGAAGGCGTTTTCTCAGTCTGGGAAGGGAAGCTGCCGACTAGTTTCATGTCCACAAAAGAATCGCAAAAGCCTCCCGGCATGGCGCAATAGCCATGATGAGATAAACTGGTTCCCGTCGTCTCGAAATTTTTAACGTTCCAAACTCAACTGCTGCTCCAGCGTGAATTGGTGTCTAGTTTGTGATTTGTACACTATTAGAATTAACGAATGCTAGAAACAGCCCAGAAAACTACATGAATGTTCAAGTCAAAACAGGGACAGGGTCGCTTAGAATATGGCACTTGTCGCATGCATTCATACGGTGCCTGCGTGAGCCGTGACCCACCAGTGTCGAAGTGCGCACATGGCCCGCCCACGGCTTCGGCTCTCTACGATCGTTTCCCGAACAGGAAGGCCTCTATCGTCATATTCGACCCGTCTGCCGCGCGACTTTGCTGCCGATGCTTTCTTTTCGCTCGTCGTGACTTGGTCCATTCATTTGCTTGCCAACGAGTAGTGACAGTCGCTGTTGCTCCTCTTCGACAAACAGCAAGCCATGGATCGCAATGGCTCTAGAAGCCGCCGGCGCTCGTCCGTCACCGTCGACGACGACACGGCCAGCCGCCGTCATAACTTTTACCGTCGCGAATCCAACATGAGCGAGTCAGTATATATATATACCCCTCGACCTTACCTTTATGCAGCCCGTACTCATAGAAGCAGGGTTAGTTTCCTCAGCAATGTCGGCATGGCCAGCGACGAGATCTTCTCAGGCCCCATGTCCGAGAGTGTCCCTACCGCCAACAGTTCCTTTGCCCACCGACGTTCGCGCGCAGACTCGACTACCAGTTTCACCTACTACGACGATGAGGACGAGGACCGTGATATCTCGGATGAAGAATGGCTCCAGGAGGAAGCCATCATAGACGAAGAGGCTGAGGCTGAAGAAGGCCGTGCTGATGCTGAAGACGCTCATGCCTTTGCTGAGCCCGATATGGACCTGGAATCAAACCATCGTCCCTCCCTACACAGTCGAAAATCTTCCGGTTACTCTCGCTCGTCCGCACGCAGCCCACTTTTGCGACGCCGTCGCTCCTCGGACACCGACAGAAGCGTTCGAAGTGGTTATGGCTCAGGCGGAAGGACAACCCAGAAGATCTACATTCAAAACGAGGACATGACTATTGTCGTTGCTGGTTTCAAGACTTCGGTTCTCGGATATGCCATCTATCTCTGCATATCCATCTGCACTCTTGGACTTGGCTTTTTGTTGTTCCGCTGGTTACCACGATGGCGCGTACGTTTGATTGGCTCCTCAGCTCCTTTGCACAAGTGCGACTGGCTAGTCATTGAGAACCAGTGGAACGAAATGGTTGTTCAGCAGCTAAGTAAGCAGAGTTTCGAACTGCCTCTTTCTTCAGTCTTTGGTATGCCGGGTAAGGGCAAGATGCGCGAGTTCGATGAATACAACGACCCCATCCTCGACGAACTTCGCATCATGGACTACCGCTATATCCGTTTCTGCTTCCATCCATTCAAGGACAAGTTCATTCTTGGAAACACCTGGCAAGACCCTGCTTGGACAGATGTGGTTACTATCCGGGCTGGCATTGACGGTGAGGAGCAAGAGAACCGCGAGCGTATCTTCGGCAAGAATATGATCGACATCGAGCAGAAATCAATTGGTCAGCTCCTTGTTGACGAAGCTCTGCATCCGTTCTACATCTTCCAGATTGCCAGTCTGGTTCTATGGTCTGTGGATGAGTACTACTACTACGCCGCTTGCATCTTCATCATTTCGATCGTAAGTATCGCTTCGACCCTGATAGAGACCAGGGCGACCATGGCACGTCTTCGCGAGATTTCACGCTTCGAGTGTGATATTCGAGTGCTCAGAAGCGGTTTCTGGCGTTATGTCCAGTCCAGCGATCTGGTCCCGGGAGACGTCTATGAAATCACGGATCCCAATCTCACCCAATTCCCTTGTGACAGTCTTCTGCTTTCTGGCGATTGCATCGTCAACGAAAGTATGCTTACAGGAGAATCTGTTCCGGTCTCGAAAATTCCAACGACCGATGAATCATTGGAACTCCTCGATCTTAGTGCTTCTTCCATGCATCCGGAGATTGCAAGAAACTTTTTGTTCAGCGGTACCAAGATCATTCGTGCTCGCAGACCTCAGGAAGACAAGAGCGATGAAGCCGCGGCCCTGGCTCTAGTTGTTCGCACCGGATTCAACACAACGAAAGGAGCATTGGTCCGCTCCATGCTCTTCCCTAAACCATCTGGATTCAAGTTCTACCGGGACTCATTCCGTTACATCGCAGTCATGGCAGGCATCGCCATGATTGGCTTTGTAGCTTCTTTCATCAACTTTGTTCGTCTTGGCCTTGAATGGCATCTTATTGTCGTCCGCGCTTTGGATTTGATCACCATCGTTGTCCCCCCTGCACTACCCGCCACTCTGACTATCGGCACCAATTTCGCGCTGTCCAGGCTGAAGAAGAAGTTCATCTTCTGCATCAGTCCTCAGAGAGTCAATGTTGGTGGTAAACTCGATGTGGTCTGTTTCGACAAGACCGGTACTCTGACTGAGGATGGTCTTGACGTATTGGGGACTCGTGTAGTACACCGACCTGCGAATAGATTCAGCGATATTCTCACCGACTCCACAGCTCTTCTGCCTGGCGCGACCTACGAGCGTGACCCTACAGTCGACTACAACGCAAACAAGGCAATTTTGTACACTATGGCCACTTGCCACTCTTTGCGAATTGTCGACGACGAGTTCGTTGGTGACCCTCTGGACCTCAAGATGTTCCAGTTCACTGGCTGGCAATACGAAGAAGGATCTGAAAGACCTGGCGCAACTGACGAGGATGATCAGAACTCGCTATCACCTTCGGTAGCCCGCCCTCCACCTGGTATGGAGCTTGACCTGGATGAAGACGAAAACTCTCCCAACAACAAGCGAGCGATCGAACTCGGAGTGCTGAAATCTTTCGAGTTCGTCTCCCAATTGAGACGCGCAAGTGTTATCGTTCGTCAATTCGGTGACCCAAGCGGCAATGTCTACGTCAAGGGTGCTCCTGAATGTATGAAAGACATTTGTCGTCCTGAGAGTTTCCCACCAGACTACGAAGAGCTGCTCAGCTACTACACCCATCGTGGTTTCCGTGTTATTGCTTGTGCAACCAAGCATATCTTCAAACTCAACTGGCTGAAGGTGCAAAAGATGAAGCGCGAAGAGGCCGAATCTAACCTCGAGTTCGTCGGGTTCATCATCTTCGAAAACAAGCTCAAGCCCACTACTACCGGCATTATCGAAGAGCTTCGTGATGCAAACATCCGTACCGTCATGTGCACTGGAGACAACATCTTGACTGCTATCAGTGTCGCCAGAGAGTGCAACTTGATCGATAGATCTGCTCACTGCTTCGTTCCCCACTTTGTCGAGGGTGATTCGCGTACAGCACTATCACGTTTGAGCTGGGAAAGTGTGGACAATCCGGCCTACCAATTGGACGACAATACCTTGAAGCCTTTGCCTCCGCCTGCTGAACACGACTCTTCTCTGCCATATGACGTTTCGAACTTGCGCAACTACTCTATTGCGGTCAGTGGTGATGTTTTCCGCTGGCTTGTTGACTTTGCTTCACCCAAGGTCCTTCGCGAGATGCTAGTCTGCGGTCAAGTGTTCGCTCGTATGTCGCCCGACGAGAAGCACGAACTTGTGGAGAAGCTCCAGAGCATCGACTATTGTTGCGGTTTCTGTGGTGATGGTGCCAACGATTGTGGTGCCCTCAAAGCTGCAGATGTGGGTATCTCCCTCTCTGAGGCTGAAGCTTCAGTCGCTGCGCCATTCACCAGTCGTATCTTCGACATCTCCTGTGTACCGGAGGTGATTCGCGAAGGAAGAGGAGCGCTTGTAACAAGTTTCAGCTGTTTCAAGTACATGTCCTTGTACTCGGCTATCCAGTTCACATCTGTGAGCTTCCTCTATGCTTCTGCGTCTAACCTTGGAGATTTCCAATTCTTGTTCATCGACTTGGCTCTCATTCTTCCCATCGCTATCTTCATGGGCTGGACTGGCCCCTACCCTGTCCTTTCCAAGAAGCGCCCCACTGCCAGCTTGGTCTCGCGTAAAGTCCTTGTACCCCTCCTTGGCCAAATTGTCATTTGTGTCTTGACCCAACTCGTTGGTTGGGAGATTGTACAGCGCCAACCTTGGTATCAGCCACCTGTACTGGACAAGGAGCACTCGAACTCGGAGAACTCGCAAAACACCACTCTCTTCCTCGTCTCTTGCTTCCAATACATTCTTTCCGCCATTGTGCTCAGCGTTGGCCCTCCTTTCAGACAGTCCATGACGCAGAACCGTAAGTCCATCTTGACATTCGCAGACGACAGTACATTTACTAACATCTCCACAGTGCCCTTCGTCATCACTATGGTGACTGCCGTTGGCATATCGGCTTACATGCTGTTCGATCCTGCTCCATGGCTTGTCAGTCTAATGGAGCTTACGGACATGTCATCAAGTTTCCGCATCTTCATTTTGGTTCTCGCGACAGGAGGATTCGCCTGTTCATACCTGGCGGAAAGAGTTGTTTTCCCTCCTCTTGCCAAGTGGATCGGTAAGGCCAATGCCAAACTACGACCGAGCCATCAAAAGAAGAGGAAGGAGTATAAGCTTATTGCGGAGAGCATGCGTATCTGAGATTAGAATGGGAGGATGCTTGCCTGCTCTTCAACCTAGATGGGTGGCTATAGTTTTGTTTATAGAGTACATACATGCGCAAAGCAACTCGTACAGTTTGATTAAGCATATCTATTTAGAGCCATGTCTACATGTGCTGCAATACTCAAGCCTTGACCAAAACCTCGAATCCAGTGATGGAAATTCTAGTAGCCATGACTAGCATAGCAGCACCTAGAAGAGTGGCGCCCGAAAACACTTGCATCCCCACCCAATTACCGCTCTCCACAAGCAAACCTGCAATCGGCGTTCCAATAAGAATACCAAAAGAAGCACAGAACGTATTCATACCCATCCTCCCACCAACCGTACTCAGATCCCTAGTAATCGAAGCCACAGTAGTAGGCTGCAAACTAACAAAAGCACCAGAAAGGGCACCATACAGCAAAGCCCAAACAATCAAACCACCAGCAGTATGCTCAACAGCTATCCAGCAAAACCCTAGTATACTAGCGCATAAAGTGCAGCAGCCGAGTACATTCAAAGCACCGAATCTGTCTGCAATGAGTCCAGGAATAATTCGGCCGGCGATGGATCCAGCGCTCATGATGGGAAGCATGTAGAATGACAGTGTAGCATGCAGGCCGGAGACATCTCTAGCGTAAGTGGAAATGTAGAAGAAAGGCACGTATAGCCCAACAAAGCCCACAAAGCTAGCAAGACTGAACAGAGCATAGGCAGGTTCTTTGAAAGCAGCAAAGTCCAATAGCTTCCTGCGAGTCTTTGGAAAAGCTCTCGCTTCAATGCAGAAACATGGTATGAGCAGCGTAACCAGCGAGATAAATCCAATAATTCTCGTAGCCCATCCAAACCCAATCTTCGGCTCAAGCCTCCGGAAGATAATAGGGAAAATGACGCCTCCAAAACTCGATCCTGAAGCTGCAATACCCATAGCAAAAGACTTTTTAGTCGTAAAGTAAGAAGGTATAATAGCAATGGAGGGTAAAAACAGACATCCAGCCCCAAAGCCAACGCAAATGCCTTGGGCTAACATAAGTTGCCAGTACTTTGAGCACAAACTCGTCATCATCATTCCAAAAACGACAAGAGCAGAGCCGAATAAAATCAGCAATCGAGGGTGTCCGCGGTCGTAGATGGGTCCAGCAAATACAGTTGCACTGCACAGCAAAAAGGCTTGTATGGATCCAATCCATGAGATGTCTGAATTGCTGACGTTGGGGATAAGGGTGCTGCTGTAGAAGTCTTGAAATACGCCGAAACCGTTGATGAGACCCCAGCAACTCATGAAGCACATGAAGCCAGATAAAACTTGTAGCCATGCTGTGAAGCCGCCATTTGGTATAGTCGATGCAGGATGACTTTCAGATGGTTGTTCCTTGGTGTGTGATTCCGCTTCTTGATCCAGTGTCTGTATATCCTGATTTGGCGAATAACCAGAGTATTCTTGGGCTGAGGATTGTCCTGGAGATTCGATATCAGATTTGGCATCCGATTTGATGGAAGAAGTGCTTGATCGTCGCGAGTTGGCCATATTATGAGAGACGTTGAATGTCACAAAACCCGAACAGTGTCAAAGGCCAGGCACACATCACAGCAAAGATCTCGTACCTACAGAATTGGGGTCAAAGGTGTTTTATGTCACGTCGGTTGCCTTGCAGCTGTCACCAACAGCCGTGATACCAGCATGCAGAAGCCGACATTTGAAGCAAACGAGCAAGACCGAAGTGCTTCCTTCCACCTCGATAGAAGTGCCAGATGGTCGGGATCCACTTTCGAGTCGCGTAAATTGTAAGATTTTGAAACTCCGGTGCAGGTCGGCTGTACGCACAAAACGAGATACACGTCCAGGGCGCCTCTATCTGCCTGAGCATACTATATAGTCGAGAATTGTCTGCTGTATCGGAACTCGATATGTTCAAGCGTTGATGGTCGTGGAAGGTGCACATCAAAATAAGGTCTGCATTGAGATTAGTCGCAGATCTTTTCGGCATAGCGTCGGGAGAAGCCTTAACTAAAAGAGTTAAAACATCTGCCGGGGACGAGAAGCAAGGATAAAGTCATACATGTCACGCCAGAGCTCTCGTGAGAAGCAGCCTTTCGGGAAAAGAGTTCGGCAACCATTCAGAGGGATGTCTACGGAGTTCGAGGCTCCAGGATGGGAAAATCAGTTCTGCTTAGTTCTTCTTTTGGCTTGAGGGCCTAAGTCTGTCTACAATGATGGCGCGAGAGGCCGGCGCTTCTTCTGGACGGATCGGCAACTATATGTTTCGAGCATGCCATGAGCAGATTCCTTCCACCTGGAGAGGGATGAAACGAATTGCTTGTCTGTTTTGTTCAACACCACGCTGTTGTGGGTTTCGTAGGGTATCTTTCTTTACTTCTTGGTGCGGTCGGCGAGTTCGCCTGTGGCAGGGAGCTTGGGAGCAGCACCTCCCTTGGTCTTTGCCTCACCCTTGGCCTTCAAGCTGGTAGAGTCCTTGGGAAGCTCCTTGGTGAAAGGAAGGAACTCGGGCTGGCCAGGAATGTACTTTTGCAAGACCTTGGGAACGTTGATACCATCCTCGGTCTGGTAGTTCTCGAGGACACAGCAAAGAGCTCTCTCGGTGGCGCAGAGGGTAGAGTTGAGGGCGTGGACGTAGGCCTTTTGGTAGCTCGAGTCGGTCTGCTTCTTCTGACCGTAACGGATCTCAAGCTCGCGGGTCTGGTAATCGAGGCAGTTGGAGCATGAGACGAGCTCCTTGTACTCGCCCTGGAAGGGGAACCAGGCCTCGAGATCGTACTTCTTGGAGGCGGCGTTGTTGAGGGCGCCGGAAACGATGGCAACGACGCGGTAGGGAAGGCCGAGGGACTTGTAGAACTCTTCGGAGGTGTCGATCATGCGGTCGAAGTGCTCCCATGATTCTTCGGGCTTGCAGAAGATGAATTGTTCGATCTAGCAGTAAAGTCAGCACAAGGGAAACAGCCAGGCTGCGATGGGGTTGGATACCTTCTCAAACTGGTGAACACGGAAGATGCCCCAGGCATCCTTACCGTGCGAACCGGCCTCCTTTCTGAAGCAAGTGCTGTAACCAGCGTACTTGATAGGCAAATCCTTGTCCTGAAGCCACTCAGCCTCGTGGAGAGCGGAGAGAGGCTGCTCAGAGGTTGCGATCAGGTACTTGTCGGTCTCCTTAGAACCATCCTCAGTGACCTTGTACAATTCCTCGTCAAACTGCTCGAGCTGGGCAGTCTTTGCCATGGCTTCGCGGTTCATGAAGAAGGGGGGCATGTTGGGCTTGTAGCCCTTGTTGAAGAGGAACTCGAGACCGTAGTTGATGAGGGCAAGGTTGAGGAAGAGACCGTAGCCAGTTAAGCAGTAGCCTCTGTGGCCAGCGACCTTGACACCACGCTCCGGGTCGTAGCCGTCCAGACGAGTGAGAACTTCGTGGTGGGAAAGGCAGTCCTTCTTTGTGACCTCAACACCCTCAGGGGTCCAGTCGCGGATCTTCTGGTTATTGTCCTCGTTGTCGCTGATGGGCACAGAGTCGTGGACGTAGTTGCCGATAGACTTTGCCTTTTTCAGCAGAGCGACGTGCAGTTCCTTGGTTGACTCCTCCTGCTGCTTGTGACGGGCCTGCAGCTCGTCCTTCTTCTTGAGCAGATCATCGGCGTTGCCCTTGGCCTTCTTGATCTGGCCAATCTCTTTCTGAAGTGTGTTGATCTCGGTCTTGATCTGGTTTGCGGCATATTGGGCTGTGCAGAGACGCAATGTCAGCAGCATTCACTGGACAGCGGGTGACACGAGACAACCTACACTTTCTGTGATCCTCGAACATGGCGATAACCTCGTCGACGACCTCTTCGGGAGCATGGCGTCTACGCTGGCTCTCCTTGATCTTCTTGACGTCGCCGCCGCGCTCGGCAATGAAGTCGTTAATGTCCAACATGATTGTGTGTTGTGGATGTCTGATCAGGTTGGGTAGACAGCGTAGCCAGCTTTCTTTTGCGCTGCACGTGGAGGGGTTGTTTCCTGAAATTTGACTCATGCGCTGCCGTGCCCTGACTCGGTCCTCGCTGTTGCCAACGTTCGTTACTAACACTGCTAATACAGCCTCGCAAGTTGCAACCCGACCATCTCCTTGAGGACGAACTACATGTGAAGTCAACACGAACTTGCGATATGAAATCTATCCTGTATATTGGCCGACACCAACTATCTATACTCTTACAGTTCTATCGATACCAGCATCAGTGATGCCCAATCGACCTCCTCCATCACTTCGACTGCCTTCACTCTACAGCGAAGCCACGCTGCTCACTTGCTCTCTCCCATCTATCGCACACTACATGTCGTTCGAGCTCAGTTTCCCATTCACTTAAGACTCTCAGCCACATTGTGCTCCATGTGCTCTACGGCTAAAATGCTCACAGAAGCTGTCGCTTGACACGTCTCCTCATGGCACGCACGCATTTTGGCCGCGTTGGCCTGATCATGGCCGGGAGCCATTACTTCGCAATAATTCGTGGGCAAGCCTCTCAGAAAATGATTTGCGAAGCGCTGGTTGGTCGTTCTAGACGGACTCGTAGCGATATCGATTACTTCAATAGCCTCTCAGAGGCGTCATGATGGATCTTGCTTTCAACCATTTTGAGGGCCGTCGTGTCCAGATTTGTGATCTTGAGGCTCACACAAGCGATCAAAATCAGGAAAGCTGACATAACCTTCTGTTCCGCGTCAATACTGTACAAGACCCTAGTTGTCGAGTTGCTCACCATGACGGTTCTCGGATAGTCGACGACTTAGCACATCCCACTGTACTTCTTGTACGTCCACGGGACATTGCCTTGGAGATGCTGGTGGGCTACTTCTTGGAGACGTCCTGAGAGAAGCAGATGCCACTTTGAACAATAAAGACGTAGCTCCACCGTGTTGCGATACACTGCACTCTTGACGGGCAGTGTGCGAGTTTTGCCTGTTTAGAGAGGGTGGGCTGGTGGTTGATCTTGTGAACGGTCCGCGCATGAATATGCTACTTGTTGACGATGACGACGATGAGCGTTGAGATTCCCTAGCCATAATGAAGGATTAAGGGATGCGAGAGGTGTTGATGATGGTTTGGAGTCCGAGTAAAATTGGCTGTTCGATGCTGAAAGCCGCTCAGTTTGATCAAGAGGACGTGAAGTTATATCAAATAGACAGTCTTTGTCCGCGGTCGCGTGAGGAGAAATACAAGAATATCAAGGTTTGGGCTGGCAAGTGAGGGGTGGTGGCGCTGCTTTGTATACCTACGCCTCCGGTAGAGAATCATGGTGACGCCTCGCGTACCTGCGGGGCCTAGCTCTACACAGGGGCCTCTTCAGCACTGATTGTGTGAACCTTTTCCCAAGTCGATAGTCGCCTGCTGGTCAGCCTACGTGGATAGTGACTTTTGACATGAATACACGAAGCTCATTCGCGGAATGTTCCTCTTGCTCATCGGCCAGACCGTTAAGTACCCGCGCGGCCACTGTACTTTTGATATGGTCCTGATCTCACTACGTTTGCGTGACACGCACTGACAGGCCACCACCAAAGAAAGAAGCTAGCAACCCACAGCATAGTAACGGTGCCCAATCTTGACCCAGGAACCTGGCAGGCTGGCAGACTTGCAGGGACGGGCGATGTTCCGCCCAGCGGTGTGGCTTTGACCGTTGTCTCTGCGTATGGGGCATTTCGGATCCGCTTACTAGCAAGTGTTCGCGCGACTCTATGACTCCTTGGTGAACATGGTTGAGCTCGTTGCTGTTGTTATTCTGTGCTTTGTTTTATCGACTCCCCACAGGCTCACCGACGTGTTCGGATTTGGATGGTTCGCAATGAGGCAGATGACACCTCGGTGTAGCCGCCTGATAACACTCGCCTAAAATCATGCAGAGCAGTATCTCGTTGCTCAGTCGCATGGATAAATACTTGAGTAATCCCACGAGCCCAAGCAGCCTAGATACCGAGACTCGGGCACGGTCGGAGGGCTTGAAGGAAGCGCGCCAGCGCATCCTCTGCTGTGATGCTTTGGGTAAACATCGATCGTATCTTGCTTTTCCTGCACATGTCCGCCAGCCTGCTGGCGGGCCGTTCCTACGGCAAATCGCCTGCCCAAGCCGGTAATTCACGCAGCGATCCCGAGTTGAAGAAGGTCGTCTTCCCCACGTGAAGATACACACAATATACTTTCCGAAGCAAGCAGAGTTGCCGACGAAGAAGAACAACAACAACAACAGCACTTGATGAATGCAGCTCTGCTCGGGGAAGGAGCCGTGATCTTAGAGCTAACGTTTGTGTGAACAAAAGTATGGGAAAAGAACGAAAGTAACAAAGCTTCATGAAAATCGAACGAATCAAATTGTATCTCTAAAGGGGAACGTGCCTATATTCCTTCTCCAGCAAGCCGACGGCTGAGAGCTTCTCATGCAGGTGTATTGTAAACCGGTCAGCCAAAGATGATATACTCCGCATGCATGCATGTTTCTAAGTCGATTCTGGACCGGGACTAATGACGAGATCAGAAAGTAAGAAACCCTAGCCATGATCAGTGCTAGAGATGGTCAGCGAGATGTCGTAACTAGAAACTGTACACACTCACGTCGACGTCCTCCCAAGCGCGACCTGTGACATTTGACAGCTCGTCCATCGTCATCACGTTGCCGTTGGTGAAATAACCTGCAGCGATCTTGGCATCAATTTCTACTCTACTGTCGGCAGGAATCATTTCATCAGGCAATTCGACTCGCTCGTGAATCGGAATTCCCTGTTCAACGATAGCATCGTGCTACGCAAAAGGTCAGCTTTTGAAAACTCGGTGGTCTCGACTACTGGTCGAGGGTGTCCCATATGAACAGGTAGGTGGCTCAGGGGAGCGGAAGACTTACTTTCATGCTACACAGTCAGTTAGCCACACATTCAACAAGATCAGTAGAAACGGTAAAACGTCAGGGATCAGGCTATGAACTTACTTTGACATGCTCAACCTAAAGCAAAACATTGTTAGCAACATTTCTCTTGATGGACAAGGAGATGGACACATACATTCGGTCAATCTTGGTGATACCAAGCCAATGAAGAATATCGGGCATCAGAGCTTGCTGAGAAGTTGAAGACACAGTCAGCATATCTTCCAAGTGGAGAGAATAGTACGCCTCCTGAGCCATGACAGACACCAGAAACCGATGCGGCCTCTGCAGACAGAGGTCGAAAGAGGATCTGGTGACTGTTGACTCGTGATGTGTGTATCCTTGTCACTTACGAAACGCATATCCTTGACTCCGGCGATGTTTTCTGTGCGCTTGAAGTATTCACTTGCACGATCGGCGCCACGTTTTCTTGCATTGTAGACAAGGTATTTTGTGACCTGTTGCTGTCAGCGTTCTTCTCTCTATACAACATCGTGCCTGGGAAACTCACCTCTCCGAGAGCTCTGCCTTCCTTGCGGAAGTATATCACAACTCCTGAACCGCCTTTCTGGGCCTCTTTGACTGCTTCCTCGATTCCGAATGTCAGGTAAGGTCTGCACGTACAGATGTCCGAGCCGAACACGTCCGAGCCATTACCTACTCAAACGTTAGAAAAAGCATGCACATACATGTGTCCAGATTGGAGACTTACACTCGTCGTGAATACGTAGAGCAAGCTTAACATTGGGATCAGACATCTTCGCAGGATCTCCGAAGCAATACACAGTCAGTCCTCCAATTGGAGGCAAGAAAGTCTTGATATCTCCACGCGTAATGAGCTCGGGGTATGAACCTCCGGTGTGCTCGAAAAGAGATCGCCTGAGAGCACCTTCGTCAATACCAAAGCGTTCTGCAACGCCAGGTAAGTACCACACTGGCTCCACGGCGAACTTCGTCACTGCAAGTTCACCAGATGCGTTGAGACAAATCTTGCCATCCGGTATCAATCTGCCTGCCTTGACACTCTCTTCAAGTTCAGGGACCTTCATATGTGCTTTAGTGATGGCGATAGTGGGTCGAATATCGACGTCTTCCTTCTGGATGATGTCCTTGAATAGCCAAGGAGAAAGATGACCTGCCAACAAACATGAAGTCAGCATGCTTTGCACGTAACATTTTGTTTGCTATCACAGGGTCTAAAACTGCAATAAGCATCGATAACTCGTACCTAATGGATCCATGGCAACAATCTTCTTGGGATCAGACCACTGAGGAAAGGGTCCAATATTGGCTGCTGGTTCGGTGTTGGTAAAATCCGGGCGATGATCAGTATTGAGGTTCTTGCTAGCTACAGCGAGGGCATTGTCTATGCGTAGAAGAGAATGATTAGTATCACTTCAGGAACCCAGGATAAAGATACGATGTTCTTGAATCGACATCAAGGTGCAGAGAAGCCGTTATGCTTGCTCATACGTGAGACTGGGCGAACAAGCATTGGTTCTTGGTTCTTCGAGCAACCAACTCCACAAAGGAAATATGTTCTCGAAAATCGAGACGGAGTGGAGTAATTGTGTATACGTACATATAGCATAGGAGCCACCATGGGCACCGATAGCATTACGTCTTCGGATGGAACTTGGGTTTCTCGAAACCACCACAGGACCGCGAAGGGATGGATCCTTGTTACCCCAATCCATAGGCAGAGGGTCAACACCAGCCTGGCCCGGGTATGAGGTAAGGATGATCTTCGAGGTCACGCTCGATCTACGACCAGATTCTGGCACACTGGATAGATCGGGACTCGAGGGTGTATTCTCAGTTGGAGTTGAAACAATGGGGGCTGTCTGACTTTGCTTGTTGCGTTCGACGGCCACAGGGTCAACAGTCAAGTCTTTAACCTGTTTAACTCCAGCAAGAATATTAACTCGGCCATTGATAGCATCGACAGCAGCAGCAAGATGAGTGTTCTCTTGCTGGATGGTCTTGAGACTGGCTAAGATCTCTTGCAAGACAGCAGCATCGCCGCTTGTGCCGTTGGTCTTTTCCATAGTATGTGAGAGGTCGTTGATTGTTGACAAGTGTTGGTGATTGGATTCAGAGAGACAGAAGTCAAGAAGAGGAAGCGGACATGTCTTGTAAAGGGGTCATGGATATCGACCGCTGTTTCGGAGCATTGCTCGCAGTGGTCATTCCCCGCTATCGAGGAGCATGTGATTATGATAAGGTAAGGTTACCTATCTAGGCACGGATACCGGGTACCTGCCTTTCTTCGTCCCATAGTCGGTCACGCCCTCGGGCAAGGTCCACTAGATACGGTGATCGAGGACAGTTGATGTTACAAATTGAACAGACCAAGCAGATAACACACGTGTCCATGCTATGAAAGGAAGCTGGATTAACGGCTGGAGGGCACTCGAGGATCCGATCGCTCAGCTCCGAAGGCAAGTCTTATCAACCCCGCGGCTATGGATAGGCATCATCCAACATAGCTTGGTACCTCATTGATGCTTGACGATAATTCCTGTATGATGGTTACCATAATCGAATCAGCGAGCATACCCAGAAGAACGAACTCTTCAGATCTTGTGTGACCCCCCGTCTCGAGTGAACATTCCTCGAAGAATGAGTGTGTTGTTGTGAGTCCATGCTGTGCCACTCAGGCGGGGTGGCTGGTATTGCCCCGCAGATGGTGAATGTCGGAGCTAGTTTCAGTAAACGCCGATTGCGACAGCCGAGCGCTACGTGTAGTCGACGTCGACGTCAGCCTCTCTACATTTGCGTCTTGCGAAACTTCGCCGGGACTTGCAACTTATTTACGCACATCACATACAGCTACCATGGTAATTATCCGCTCTGCTGATCGGCTCAGAGGCGCAGGCTCACACGAAACAGGGCAAACGCAAGTCGGCCAGTAAGCCAGAGGGCAAGAAGAAGGTGCGAAACCCATCTTCAGTCGGACGCGCACACGATTAACACGGCAATAGCGCGAGCTCCTCTCAACCACCTTCCAGTGCCTGTTCTGCAACCACGAGAATTCCGTTTCGGTCAAGATCGACAAGAAAGCCAGCACTGGCGAACTGACGTGTAAGGTCTGTGGACAAACGTTCCAGACCGTCACCAATTGTACGTCTCCATGAAAGACAGAGAAGAGCTGTTACGTCCAGAGGCTTCAATTAACACTTGCCTTACAGATCTGAGCGCACCTATCGATGTCTACTCAGATTGGGTGGATGCTTGTGACTCCGTAGCCAAGCAAGCTGCTCAAAGCACATCGCAACCGAGAAGGGACACATACAGCGGCACTGCCTCGCAATCGCGTTCGCAGGCTGCTTCAGGCGCTGCCGCCAACACTGCAGCAGACGACGGCTTTATCGACGACGACGAGCTTGACGCAGAGGCAGATTACGCCGATGAGTAAGACGAAGGATGAGGCAAAGGGCTCGGGCATTCAGCAGCGCGGACAGGACGAGGGAGTACATTGCAGCTCGGGGGCCTCCGAGTCTTGATACGGAGAGGAGTTTACGGCATGATACACCAAGGCGCTTGGCGCAAAACACGGATTGACACAGATTATGGCATGGGATTCATCATTTGGTCTTGAGCCAGAGGCGATAAGCGCCCGCTGACGCTTTGTGGCTTACTCTACGAAGGGCACACTGGGCCAAAACGCACTCTAAAGAGTGTAGAATCGATCTCCAAAGTCTCCAAGACCAGGAACGATGTAGCTAGTCACAGCGATTAGCAAACTTCCCAGAAACAGGAACAGATTTTGACTCACTTCTTCTCGTCCAAGCCCTCATCGATGAAAGCAGTGACAATTCTCACTTTGGGGAACTTTTCTGCGAAGTTGTCGGCACCCTCGGGGCTGGCAATGAGGTTGAGGAAGAGGATACGATCCTCTGGTACGCCCTTTTGTCTCAGAACCTCGACAGCCATCAAAGCAGAACCGCCTGTACGCAAGTCAGTAAGAGAGCAGTCGAGGACATGTAGCGGCAGAATGCAGCGTACCGGTAGCGAGCATAGGGTCTAGCAAGAGAACCCATCTGTCCTTGATGTCTTCAGGCAGCTTCTCGTAGAAGAGACGAGGCTGGCTTGTCTCCTCGTCTCTCTGGATCAGAATCTTGCCGATGCGTACGCTTCTGCAGCAGTCACGGAGACCCTGTTCCATGGACTCGCCGGCGCGCATGATGCTGACGCCGCAGATCTTTCCCTCGAACTTGACACCATTGTAATGACGGCCGACGGGAGTGGTGATTTCCTGCTGAATGACAGGCAGGTGGTTCAGGCCTTCTTCGACGAGCAGACGGATAATACGGTTCGAGTAGAAGATGAAGTCGGCGCGGTTGGTGCGGTGGTCGCGGATCATACTGCTCAAGGAGTTGGCGGGGAGTGACTCGGAATGTCTTCACCAAGGGACACACCTACGTCAGCAGAGCAATAAGCTGCGGTGTCTGCGGTAGGACGTGAACATTGGCATGGCCGACTTTCTTTGAGACGGTGGCCGTGGGCTTTTCACCCTCGGCACGGTAGGTTGGACCCAGGCATTGGGAGGGGGCAGAGTTGTCGGACATGGTGCAGCAAAAGAGAAGTAAAGGATGATGAGCAAGGAGAAGAGAGACAGCAGGACGCCGGTGTTGATGGAGAGAGACAAGCAGCTAATAAGTGAATAGAAACGAACTTTCTTATCAGCTCCGTATACGGCGCTCGCTCGCGTGCCCCGCAGCAGAGCGGCCAAGTGAGCTATGAAAATAGCCGTCGCTGTCGCCGAAGCCCAACTGGACCCTGTCGCCAACCGTCGTCTAAAGAACAAAGCGACAGCCTGGACAGGGTCCCGTATTGCTGCTGCTTGAGCACTTGTGGCGGCGACCTTGGACTTTGTTCGTTTCCGTTTGCGCCATCTTCTACAATCACCCATCACTTGATCGCATGCAAATTCCATCCACATAGCTCGTGTCGCATTACCAACCGCCTTCGATTGCGCCATGAAGCATCATATTTGACCTCCTTACAAGCGCCCTCACTGTCATCGACTGACTTCACTTCTGCCCTGTGGATCAGAGTCCAAGAACGCCTTCTTTCCTCAAATGTCAACTCGGCCTCCGACTTGAACTTCTCTACATCTGATGACACTCTCTTCTCTCTTCTCGGCCAGTCCTGTCTCCTGCTAGTCGCTGCTCGCCATGAGCACAGTGTCTCGTCGCAAGACGCCCGCCATCACCTACGGGAAGCCTGCGCGCAAACCGACCTTCTCGACCACCAGTGCCAAATCTTTCTATGATGACTCCAGGAGCCCTACCTCGCAATCCAAGCTGAAGCGACCCACTGCTAGCGTAATCAGAAAGACCCACGAAGCAGAAGATGAATTCGACGTACCAATGTCTGACGATGAGGCTATGCCCGCCCTCTCCAAACTGAGGAAACCTCACAAGCCCGTGGCCAAGACCAGTCCAGTCGCTGCTAGTGCTGGCAGTACCAGCAGTGGCGGTCTAGATCCGGACTCACCACGCAAGCGTAAAAGAACCGTCTCACAAACTGTCCAGCCCTTGGATGTCCGTCCGGTCGCAAAGGCCAACAAGGTACAACAACCCAAAACAGAGATTGAGCAGACTGCCGTTGAATCGACTCAACCGCGCCGCTCCAAAAGGCAAGTTGCTGCTGGGACCTCTGTTACCTCAACTCCGGCATCGCATAAAATCGACCGCAATGTAGCACAAACAACACAGTCTGTGGGCTTGACTAGAAAGTCTGCTTGCCCATTGTCTCCTGTTGTCGCTTCTCCAACCAGTCCGGCAGGTTCGATACCAAGCATTTCTACGACACCGAAGCAAAAGAAGCTATGGCATGAGCTGCTTCTTTCAGATCCTCCTGATGAGAGTGTTCAAAATTCGACTCTCAACTCGATGCATTTTTCAACAAACCGCACCTTGGGTAGACCAATTGAAATGACCCCGAAGCCTCATTCTGTTCAAGATCCGAGTGCAAATAAGGCTCGTATTGTTGATCGTCTAAAAGGAGAGGACGTTCCTGCTCAAAGTAGCGATGAGAGCTCCGAGGACGAAGCGAGCGAGCCATTGGAGGAACCGACTTCTCAAAATCTGGAAGTCCCAAGGACCTCTGCACAGTCTGAGTCTCAGGGATTTTCGCAGCATTCTCAGTCACAGAGCCGACTACAACCACAGCTATCATCGACCAGCCAAGGTGCTAAAAGAGTGACCTACGGTCAATCACGCACGTATTTACAGGATAGTCTTGAAGACATGATCTTTGGAGACCTACCCATTGATGCCATTGAACGGCCTATCGCAAGTGCTCGACGAACCAAGCCTTCATCGGTGGTCACGTCGAAGTCAAAGGCCGCATTCAACCACGAGTCAGATGAAGATACTTCGCAAGGCATTCGAAGCATACACGATCTGAGAGCAGCCGGTCATAAGAGCAGATTTTTGGATGATATCACACGACTCCTTGACGATATCAAGAACCCGAAACCATCAACTCGATCACAAAGGCGTATGGCACTCATAGAGCTCTCTGGGACGCTGACTGACGATGACTTTGCTTCGCGTTTCATTGAAAACGGGTTTGACGCAAGTATTGTTGCTCAGTTCCAGTTTGCTGGCATGGACGCATTGGCTGATATGTTGGTGTGTGTCGTGCTTACACGGATAGCACAGGCTTCCGCTTCCCTTCTTCAGGGAGGTGTCTTGGAGTTTCTCACTCCTTTTCTAGACAATACCAGGGACATCAACCAGATTGTACGGGACAGGAAGAGTAACATGTCCAAGGTCGCACAGTCTGATTACTTTGAGTTCATGGAGAAAGTCAGGTCTGCTGATCTTTGGGAAGACTGTTCACCGGAACACCTGTCTCCTTGTTCGATCGCCCTCATGAGTATCGACTGCATAGTCGTCACTCACAGGCGTAACAAGAACAGTGGCACCATCCTCTCTCCCCATACCGCGTCTAAGCTTGTCAGCTTAGCCACCAGTCACGCTGCAGGGTCTGAACGTGTCTCACAAGCTGTTACCAACCGAGCACTGTCTGCTCTTGAGGCTGCCACAACTCTTGATGTGGAAAGCGCGTCATCGGCTGTCTGGTCTGTTGAGACACTCGCGCAAGTCGCTGGCGCCTTGCCCCAGCTCCTTTGCATGTCGAGCCATTCACAAGAGCTTGCTCTGAGATTTTGCTGCTCTGTAACCAACGACAACAAAGCCAACAGCGGTGTGTTCTGTGAACTTCAAACCATCCAACTAATTGTTTCGTTGATCATCGATGGCTTCAACTCGCGTAAGACGGCAAGCGAAGTGGCGCTCGGCTCTGACCACGACATTCTAGTACTCGCTCTTGGATTGATGATCAATCTGACCAGAGTGAGTGAGATTGCACGTGAGCGTGCTGCTTCCGTGAAAGACGAGGGGCTTGCTGCACTAGTAGACATCTTCGTCAAAGGTCAGAAAAAAGCAGCCGAGAGTCAGTCGGAAGAAGAGATGCAAGCCCACATCCCGTATGCCTGGCTGTCAGTCCTTCTCGGCTATATCTGCTTGGACAGGAAGGCCAGGGCACGGGTAAGTGGCTGGTTGCCTGGCGAGAATGGCACTGTCCTTGTGGATGCTGTGGAAGGAATTGCTCTAATGAGCCAGCAAGTGGATAGTCAAGTCGCGGAGGAGAAGGGAGAGATATCGTCAGGATTCACACAGAAGCTGCAGGCACTCGTCGCTGGTCTGCAAGATGGCGTATAATCAACAGAAAGACGAGACATGGCAAGGCCAGAATGATACCCAGTAGAATGTATTTTATTAGATAATCAAAACGTCGTATAAGCACGTTGAACAAGATGTGCAGTCAGGTCCGGAACGCCTAACAACCAGCGGTGAAGTTGTTCTAGAGTCAGAGATTGTACCAAGTATGAGCATACGAGGGAGGGCACAAGTGCAGCAATTTCAACAGACTCGACTCGTGGAGTATAGGTACAAAGAAATATGTTGAGCGAGATCGCAGTTTCGATCGAGTAATGGAGTCTTGTTCTGACCACTCAAACAGGCGGTTAGACTTAGTTCGGTGTCACGGCTTCCACAATAGCGCCGCCAATCGGCTGCAAAGCCCCAGACTTCTTTTGTTCATCCCAAAGAGCAGATCGTCGCCGACTAGTTCGAAACCTAACATATAACGAGAACGAGGTCCCTTCTGCCATATCTGGCTCCCACCAGACCCTTGCCACTACAACACACTCCTGCGCCAAAGAGTGTTTCCTCCACACACGCGACCATCAACAATACCACGATTCCTGCACTCTATCGCAACAGTGACACCGATTAATCAGCTTGCCTCTCGTTGAATCGACCACCTTACACTTCACTCCATACACACGACCGCACTTGTCACGTCCAAACAGAAAGAGCTCGGATACAATGCCTCCACCACAGAAGCAGCGAAAGATGGCCATTGTCGGCAGCAGATCCGTGGGTAAGCTATCGACAGCAATACCACGACTGAAGCCAGCAAGCTGACACGTCTCAGGCAAGAGCTCCCTGACTGTTCAGTTCGTCGACGGCCATTTTGTCGACTCGTACTACCCCACCATTGAGAACACCTTCTCCAAAGTCATCAAGCACAAGAACCAAGACTTTGCTGTAGAGATTATCGACACTGCCGGACAGGTACGCCGCGACAAGCATAGAGGGATATCACAAGAGTCATGCTGACAGTCGAGTACCAAAGGACGAATACACTATTCTGAATAGCAAGCACTTCATTGGCATCCACGGATACATGATTGTCTACAGCGTTGGTAGCAAGCAGAGCTTCGAGATGGTGAGAATCATCCGCGACAAGATTCTGAATCACATGGTATGCCTCTCCGACACTCCAGTCAACTAAAGCCTCTCTAACATGGTATTCTAGGGCGCCGAATCAATCCCACTCATCATTGTTGGCAACAAGTCCGATCTTCGACCTGAACAACGTCAAGTCAAGGCTGAAGATGGTCGCAAGCTGGCCGAGGAGCTCAACTGTGGCTGGACAGAAGCAAGTGCCAGATTCAACGAGAACGTCGGCAAGGCCTTTGAGGGTATGGTCGCCGAGATTGAGAAGGGCCAGGAAGCTGGTCAGCCCAAGGAGGGCAAGAACTGCATTGTCATGTAGGAGAGTCGCCGCTGTCAAACCATTGCCAGGGACACTTCTAGAAGTCGTTAATACCATATTCTTTGGGCTACGGCTGGAATGAGCGCTTTTCGCGCTGGGCGAGGATGGGAGAGGAGAGGATCGGACATTGGGCTTGGAATGAGGCTGGGTAACATACACATCATTGGGATGCAGGCGTGTCGCTTCTTTGGCATTGATCCTTACTGGAGTTTTTCATAGGCGCAGCTGCTTTTTAGGGACAAGGTCATGGATATTAGGAGGCTCGAAGGTATTACAACAAGGCTCACGTCGAAACTACAGTCCAACTCGACGGTATTTGATATGCGAAACCATTGAACGACTCGAAGTTGGAGGATGTGACTCTCTCATTCCTTGATAAGCTCTATCGATGGACATCTTGAAGGTATAATGGACACGACCAAAGGTTGCTCTCTACAATACTTAGGTATACTCGGCGGACAAGCATGACCACTAACAGCTGAACTTTTGAGAGATAGTGGGCGCATGCGATATGACCTGAATTCCGGTAATAGTATTTGATGGCGGTTCTTGTGTGAGCAAGATCTCGAGGAACAACTGATGCAGCTAAACATTATCGATGTTAACCAGGGTCCAGTGGTACTGCGGAGTCTAGGCAGGGCGATTGGTATATATCGTGTTCCACAACCTTTGTGAATTTCGCAGACCGCCAGCGACTCAAACAGCGAAGCAGATTGCATAGATACAAACCTTCAACAGACTGAGCAAATGCAGAAGACAGGATAGTGATGGAATGATATACAAAGTGAAGGATGGTCGGAGAAGGGCAGCGAAAGCGAAGGACCGAGCTTCCGAGTCGGGCTTGGTAGTCACGTGAGGCCTCCACGAAGCGACGACGCACAACCCCCAAATTTGGCTGCACTTTGAATATTCCTTTCCCTTGCGACCGCGACCTTTTCCACACCAGTCTTTAATTGCCATACAGAGACGCAAACATGGCTGTCGGCAAGAACAAGAGATTGTCAAAGGGCAAGAAGGGCTTGAAGAAGCGCACCGACCCGTGAGTCACGACGATTCGCTGCACCATTCGACATACATGGCCCATGGCCCCCCATCAACACACACTACAACCGCGCGCATACCAAACATCGAACCTTTGACTGACACGACTGCGCCTATAGCTTCGCCAAGAAGGACTGGTACAACCTCAAGGCCCCTTCCACCTTCGCCATCAGAGAGTACGTTTATTCGCCAATCCCGATCTGCGCCCGCCACTGGACGGAAAGAAAAACTCTTTACTAACCCCCCACAAGTGTTGGCAAGACCCTCGTCAACCGCACCACCGGTCTCAAGAACGCCAACGACGCTCTTAAGGGCCGTATCTTCGAGGTTTCGCTCGCCGATCTCCAGAAGGATGAGGACCACTCCTTCCGCAAGGTCCGCCTGAGAGTCGATGAGGTTCAGGGCAAGAACTGCTTGACCAACTTCCACGGTCTCGACTTCACCTCGGACAAGCTGCGCTCGCTCGTCCGCAAGTGGCAGTCCCTGATCGAGGCCAACGTCGTCGTCAAGACCACCGACGACTACCTCCTCCGTCTGTTCTGCATCGCCTTCACCAAGAGACGCCCCAACCAGATCAAGAAGACCACATACGCCCGCAGCTCGCAAATCAGACAAATCCGCAAGAAGATGACCGACATCATGCAGCGTGAGGCCAGCAGCTGCACCCTCGCCCAGCTTACCCAGAAGCTCATCCCCGAGGTCATCGGCCGCGAGATCGAGAAGTCCACCCAGGGCATCTACCCTCTCCAGAACGTCCACGTCCGCAAGGTCAAGCTTCTCAAGTCGCCCAAGTTCGATCTTGGTGCTCTCCTCAACCTCCACGGCGAGTCCAACACCGACGAGTCCGGCCAGAAGGTGTGTTCAATCCTGGAATCTCAAAACACCCTCTGCCTTATACTGACCCGTCACAGGTTGAGCGTGAGTTCAAGGAGACCGTCCTTGAGACCGTGTAAGCATTTGATGAATGGATTAAGATGGGTTGGGGTCCGCATGACACGTTGCTGCCCGGCGTTCGACGTGGAAAAGGAATGCTTTAGGCATCTTCGTGTTAGCTACTTTTCATGGCAAAAAAAAGAATCGTCAAAAGCCTTCCGAATTTTCCAATTTCAATTTTATGATACCACGCACATATTACAACCTTCCGCAAACCTTTACTTTGGTGACTTTTGAAACATGATCTATTATCGACTTCTACGTAGCTATAATTTACTCTTTGTCCTGCAAAAACTCTACGACGGCTATTGCAAGCATTAGTATCATGACGTACGCGTATACAGTGTTTCAACTTACCGTTTCTGAATTCTTGAGGCTTCTCGCTGATGACCCAATGCCCGCTGTCGACATCTGCAACCTCGAATCTCGGGAAGAATCTTCCAATGATAGGCAGTGTTTCGTCTGCCACATAATGGCTCTTTGTGCCTCTGACGAACAGAGTCGGGCCCTCCCATCGCGCCTGGTCTGGATCGGTAAAGGGAAAGTCGGCCATGTTGTCGAGAGCGTTCGCTAGGTACTTGACAGGGATGCGGAATCTCTGGATGCCGTCCTTGCCGCGGGCGAGGTTGGTAAGAAGGAACTGACGTACGCCAACGTTGGACTCGAACTCGGCCAGGATAGCATCGGCCTCGGACTGCTTTTGTACGTTTGCATCGACAATCTTGCGCATGCCCTGGATGTACTTTCCAAAGTCACTCTTCAGAGCTGCATCGACGGGTGCATTGTCGACAGGAATCAGACTGGAGATGGGCACTTTGCCGCGCAAAGCGACTGCCATGACTGTTTTGGCGCCCCTTTGTCCACCGTCAACATGATTGCGCAGCATCAAGGCGTGGTATAGTCGTGTAGAACGTACATCGAATGGCCGATCAGAGCAGGACGCTCGATCTTGTGCTCTTGCAGAAAGCCCTCGACATCCTCGGCGAGGGCAGTGTAATCGTGTCTCGGATCGTGAGGCGATTCGCCGTGGTTGCGCAAGTCCTGGGTAGTTGGTGTCAGAGGTGGTTGTCGCAAAAGTTTCCGAGAGGGTAAGGTACAATAGCGTAGACGGGGCGGTTTAGATCACGAGCAAAGACTCTGGCTTAAAGTCAGCTTCGCAAAAGATAGAGTGTAACAGGTGTACTCACTTGCTCATGCTCCGATTGTTCTTCTTGGAGCCAAAGAGGCCATGGATGAAGACAATGGGGTCTTTCTTGGTGTCAGGCTTCTCCGCTTCGTAGAAGTCGTAGGCAAGCTTCAGTTTGGCATTGATTGGGCTTGATGAGAAGGCGCGTATGCTGAGCGGTCGAAAGGCTTGCCGCGACTGGGCGAATGTTCTTGTTGCCAGCATCTTTGAATGCTTGAATGTCACATGGTAGCTGACCTTGAACAAATGTTGAACGGAAATTGTTTCGGATGCTAGGGCTTAGCCGGGGCCATGGGCGGCGGAGACAGTCGCGGGCCGGGCCGTTGTTAGTGCCATCCGATCATCATTGTGCATGATCATGATCATGTTTCTTTTCACATGTTGATGCAACTTTTGTCGACATACATTTCCAACGGAAAACCATCCACAACATGAAACGTTCCTTTCCAAACGACGAACATTCCTCTTCAAAGCGCCAAAGGGGCTATGGACAAGATGCTCACGCGGATCATCGTCCTCGGAACACTTATCCTCAGCCGCGACAGTCTAAAGGCTCATCACAACTAAATCACCAAACTGCTCCACTGCCTGATTCCACCAAACATCTGGAAGCACTTCTTAAGGCACTGGTCAATCGCCGGGATAACACGAGGCAACTTCTTGGTCATGAGGCATACGAGAGCGCCGTCAAATTGTCCAAATCTTTCTCTTCAGTCGGCACAGCTACCACCTCACTGGACTTGTTCCAGCCTTCCACCATCACAGGCGCCGAAGTCAGCTCTTCCAATCCAACACCATCTTTTTCATCAGTATGCCAACAATTCTCTTTGCCTACGCTGCCTCAAGTCCCCGATGGCCCTTACTCGCGGGCACCTTTCGTCCACAAGTCTAGCAGCCAGCACGACCGTACTTCTGCAGTCGGCGACATGACGTACGAACGACTCGAGTTCCTGGGAGATGCTTATCTGGAAGTCATCGCCACTCGCCTCATTTTCTCGCGTTATCCCCATCTTGCCGCTGGCCGTCAAGCACAGATACGCGAGCGTCTAGTCAAAAATGACACATTGACCCAATTCAGCATGGCCTACAACTTTCAAGCCCGTCTGAAAGCCGGAGATGGCGAGCGCGAACTCGCAAAAGCCTCTGGCAAAATTCTAGCAGATGTCTTTGAAGCATATGTTGCTGCTATCATCCTATCCGATCCCGTGGACGGCTTTAAGCGTGCAGAGATCTGGCTTACAGAGCTCTGGGCACCCATCTTACTCAGAGAATTTGGTCCGATAAGCTCAGATGGTGGAGCGACATTCAACGAGTACAATCAAAATGCAAAGCAGGAGCTCCAGCAAAAGATCGTTGGCAAGGATGTCAAGCTCGAATATATCGAGAACAGGCCAATGGAACAGACCAAGCACATGCAGAGATACTTCATCAGCTTGTTCCTAACAGGTTGGGGCCACGAGAAGCAACTTCTTGGCTCTGGTGAGGGTCAAAACAAGGTCGAGGCTGGAAATCGTGCTGCTATGGATGCTATGGTGAAGAGTAAGGACATTATCGATGAGGCTGCCCGTAAACTCGGCGCTTTGCGCGAGCAGAGAAAGTTGGAAGCTGCTGCCAACGAGCTCAACGCGGATAAATCTCAACAATAGGCTGAACAAACTGTTCTGCAAGACAACAAGACGACTTTGCTATGGGAGAGCCAAGTTCAGTCCGGTCTCCCTCTGATGCATATCCAGTCGGCATCTTTAGTGATACCCAAATGTCAACTACTGCACTTCGAATCAAGTCCCAAGATATTGCACGCTAAGTAGTCTTACATCCTCGTCACAAACACACCGTGCATCGTATTGGTCTCCTTATACAACCAGCATATAGCAACTCACCAAAAATGAGGTTTTAGTATTCTCTGATTTGTTGACATTGACACTAGTTTTGGTGCATCGTCTTGATTAAGTTTAGCACATTAACCCCTGCCAACTTCCTTTCTCAATCTGCCTGCTGCACTGGTTGGTGGTGCTTCAGGCCAACTATCGACTGCCTCTTCAACTTCATCCAGGAAGCTCGCACTATTGTGAATCGAGGTTCCTCCCAGCACAACTCTTACACCTGGGCTACTCGCATTCACCTGTGCGACCATCTTCGCCTCCTCATATGTTGCACCACCAATCATAAACACAATTATGTCCTGAGGCTTGTCTCGTGTGGTACCCCCACCTTCGACGAAAGGATACTGGTTATCTCGGAGACGGCCTTTGATCAAATCCTGTATTGTTGTTTCCAACCGAGGCGAGTGCTGTGTATACACATTCTCCACACCACCAAGACCCCTGTTGAAGCGCTCTCGAGCGCCTTGGAATATGGAAGATGGTTGGAACAGATCGGGAATGGCGCCAGTCTGTGGTAATGACTGCAAAGAATGCGCATAGGTGAGAAGTTTGGGTATCAAGTTGATACGATGGCGAGAAAGTCCACCGGCTACTGCCAGGAGGTCCATAAGAGCTGGTGTCGAGTTCGAAGGATGTGAGGCGTATCGAAGAGCGTAGATGGCCACCAATCGGAGCTTGTTGTCTGGAGGTGTTTTGGGATCTTGTATAAGGCGCTGTAGGGTCTTCAGATCGTTTGAGTGATTCTCGTTGCAAGCAAGACTTTGTTCGAGCTCGCTGATGTCCAGCAAATTCTCCTCTCCCACTCTGCGACTGAGTTCGGTGACTAATGTGACGTGCTTGGTGACATTTCCTGATAGACGGCGGAACTCTGGATAGTCTTCCACAAAGCGCTTCATGTCCTCGATAGATTCGAGTTTGTGGCTTGACTGTTGCTTGGAGGCGAATTGCTCGACATAATCTTTGGCGTTCTGACCAAGGTCGCCGAAATTGAGATACATGTTCTTTTTGAAGAAGGGATCTTGATCTTGGCTGATGAAGATTTCCTAGACGAGGTCAGTAAAGTCAATAGAACGGCGTTGAGGGAACATATGACGCACCTTGAACTCTGGCCGGACGTCGGGTACATGACTGAGGTTGACTCTGCCATTCTTTATGCCCAAGAGTTCATGTACCATGGCTTGATAAGTCCATTGGGTTAGCAATGGAGTCACGGGATCGTCCCTTCGATCAACGATGAGCAGTATTGGGGCGGTGTCTGTCTTTCTGAAGTCGAAAAGTTGTTCCTCCTGTGTCATCTGGTATCGAACCTCTGTGGCTAGCTTTTTCGCGAGAAGACTGTTTTTCTGAAAGCGAATCATAGGACGTTTCTTGAGAGACAAGAGCAGGGCAATGACGCCTTCTGTGGCTCTTGAGAGGGAGTCCTGGTTCCACATGTCGGGATTGGAGCTCCAGAGGCGGTGTTCGAGGGCGAGTGAGGTAAGGTCGGGATTCACGACCAGGTAATCGGCGAAACATTCATGGACGGCTTTGACGACCTCGTGGTCATCGGCTTCGGCAAGGCGTTCAAGGGAGGATTTCTTGACTACGTTGCTAAAAACTGACCTTGTATCAGTCAGAAGATCGTTCCATGGTGGTTGCAGGGCAGAACATACAGATGTGGTATTCGCCGTATTTAGGGTCGCGGAACTCGTCTATCAGGAACTGGATACTGTCGGGAGAGGGGCGAACGAAACAGAGACATCGTAGGTGGCGCATCTTCTCCCTGTTGTGATTGTCCAAGCGATCGGTCAGGTAGACCTGGTGGTTTAGGAGAGCGGATTGCGTTGTTGCCGATGATACCACTGAGACCTAAACCAAGCATTAGCCACTGACAGCTAGATATAGTTGCGCGACTCACAGTATCATTGTCCAAGAGCAGTATCTTCATTTTGGCAGCATTAGAGGCAGTAGCGCCATCTCCGGTCGACACCATCTTGCTAACGTAGCCCGACACGGCTTGGAACGCGTCCATCGCTGCTGCGAGGTCAAAGATCCCTCTGCTAAGATCCGAGTGTTACAGGTGTGTGCTGACAATGCCGGTTCGTGGAGCTCAGAGTGTGGTCGGTCGTTCTGAGAAAGTCGGGTGTTTGTTGACCAAAGGAGTATCGGTATGACGGTCGAATCGAGCATAGATGTGGAGTGGCCGCATTGATTGTGGGATCACCCTGACCCCTCGATGGTTATGACCATCATCTATCTCTACTATGCCTAATTCACCCTTTTTACGGCAACTAAAGAAGAAACATAGCTTCATTTAGTGCTCGGTTGTCTATGGTTCAAATATCGAGTTATGTTCGAATGTCAAATCAACAATGCATTTATTCGAAATCCACAACACCAGCTTCGGCAAAGGACGTCGGCCAACTTGAGGATCATCATATCTAGATAGGCAGAGATTCATGTGACCTTGTGTTCAACTTAACTTAATATCTCGCACGTCTCTCGGTATTAACATTAACATCAACATCTTCATTGTCGTTCTCGCTTCTATCTTCTACATTTGCTCTCGTGCTGTAATGCCATCGACATTGCGTGACTCGCTAGCTCGAGATGGCTTTGTTCGCATTCCCTCGGCCATCCCGGCAGATCAACTTGAAGCTTTGAAAGCTGCTTGTCAATGCGTTGCGCAGTTGGCACGCGCGGGAGACTGGCCTCACGTCAGGACTCTTCCAAAGCAATTCCCTCCCTGGAACGCAGACATATCCAAGGGCATATGGGGTGTGCAACACCTCATGCATCCGGATCTCCCTTATCACGACACCTTTGCTGCTTCGTATTTCGCGCCCTATATCACCACAGCAGTGACCGATATCTTGCAATGCAGCCCTGACGACCTGGTGCTCGAGTTATACAACCTTCTGATCCGTCCAGACGCCGACTTCGCTCTTCGCTGGCATCGGGATGATATTGGCCCTGACGTTTCGGCTCAAGAGGAGTTGGAACGGCTGCAAGAGCCCATGCTTCATGCTCAATGGAACTTGGCCTTGTATCCTGACCAGTCTCTAGTCGTCGTGCCTGGCTCTCACGTACGTTCAAGGACAGAAGAAGAACGGCATGCGGACCCCTTCGAGGACAACATGCCGGGACAGATGGTTGTCACGATGAACCCTGGCGATATCATCTTCTACAACAACAACATCCTGCATCGAGGCGTGTACCGCAGCCAAGCCGAGAGGATGACTCTGCATGGATCCATGGGAGTAGTTGGTGCTGACCCCGCTAGAGCTAGAAACGTGCTACAACACGGACTCGGTGCCTGGGTTGGACGTTGTGACTTCAGCAAGATGCAAGATCCCACCAACGATCGACACTCCTCTGCTTTGGCAGATGGCATGCGGAGCAGGCTGGTTGCGATGGGTTCAGCCCAGGTTCTGAGCTTTTCCCAGCCGTTCGACGAGTGAGGGGTTGACACGAGCTCATCCCGTTTCTGAAGCTCAAGTCACGGCCTTCTTGGGACGTGGCTTGCGAACTACACATGCCAAGTTGGACAAGGTTCCACAGGATCGGACATAACTACACAGTGACATTGATCTCGTATGATGTAGTGACCGGCATCGGTGAGTCCGAAGCCATTAGCAAGGATAGATTGCGTGAATTGCAGAGAGCAAAGACAACTCGGCATGGAAACGGAAGCCTTTTCTCCACATCTCCAGCTTTGTCCCGAGGGCCAAGCGGTCCCATGACGCCCATCATGATCCCCCGCAATCGTTAGGACAATATTGAATGCTCGTTCACCTGGCATGCGTTTTATTATATAAGAACTCTATGTTCTGAAATCCTTGAGAGCCGCTCCCATATCCTTCCTTCCAAGATGGCTGGTATACGAGCTTTGCTGCCTGGACTGCTGGCACTCTTGCCTTACTGTTCAGCCCAATATGCCGACTTCTCCATTCCTTCGACCTTTACCAATTGGGACAATGCACGCTGGGAATTGAGCACAGATAGCCTGATCCAGGGTCAATACCAGTCGCGTGCCCCGATGGGCAACGGGTGAGTTAGGAGATTCCATATAATTCGGGTCAAAACGAATTGGTCTGACCAGTACACAGATACATGGGTTGTGCACTCGCTGCTGCCGGTCCCTTTTTCGAGGCAGATGTCAATTTGACCGATCCCAATGGCGGTAACCTACCAATCAACGGCTGGCCCTTGGATAATCCGAGGCAAACCTTCTGTACTGTTTCGGGCTTCTTCAACTCTCAGAAAAACACCACTAGGACCAATTTCCCCGAACTGCTCTTGAAGGGTGGAGAGAGTGTGATTGCTGGTATCCCCAACTGGCCGAACCTCATTCTAGAAGTCGATGGCGCCATCTTGAATGCGTCGGTAGACAGTTCCACCATCTCAGACTTCAAGTCTACCAGATCCTTGAAGAACGGACTTCAGACATGGAACTACACCTGGACTCCAAGCGCAAACTCTCGTTTATCTGTCTCCTATGAGATGTTCATGGATCGCTCCCAGCCCAATGTCGCTGCAGTCCGACTCTCCGTGACATCCTCTTCTTCAATCAATGCTACTATCACAGATCTGATCGACGGAAGAGGTGCCGTTCGATCCGATCCTCATTCGACGGGTACACTCGACAACTCCACCACGATATACTCTGCAGTATCACCGCACTGGCTGGGAAACATCACTGCCTGGATTTTCTCCACTGTAGAAGGCCCAGGTATGAATGTTGCGTCTCGCACAAACGCCTCTTCTAGCTTCTACCTCCCTTCGAACGATAGTACTATCGGACAATCCTGGAACATAGCATTGAATGCTGGTGCTGCTGTCACCATCACTAAGTACATCGGTATTGCTTCTTCTGACGGCTTCAGCGATCCAGAGGCTGTTGCTCAAGACGCATCCTTGCAAGCTTCTCAGACTGGCTTTGACGAATTGTTCAAGGGCAGCGCACAAGCATGGGCCGATATTCTTACAGACGATATGGTCGACGATTACACCCTCCCTGATGGTTCTCTTCCAGACGATCAGGATGTAGTCGATATGCAAATTATCTCGAAGGCCAATGCTCACTATCTGCTTCAAAATCTTCTCCCTGAGGATGGAGGTGACTTGAACCACTGGTCTATCAGCGTGGGAGGACTTGGCTCAGATTCCTATGCTGGATTGATCTTTTGGGATGCCGATATCTTCATGTCACCAGGAGTTTCCGTTTCGCATCCCAAATATGCGGCTCAAATCCCCAAATACCGCGTGATGCTGTCACCACAAGCAGCGATCAACGCCGAGGAGAATGACTTCTCTAGCGAAGCTATAATCTATCCTTGGACAAGTGGCCGCTATGGTAACTGTACCGGTACTGGACCTTGTGTTGATTACCAATACCATCTGAACAGTGACATCTTCCTGAACAACCTGCTTTACTGGAGAGTCACTGGAGATGACAGCTGGTTTAGAAATCAAGCCGTCCCTGTCAATGATGCGATTGTGCAGATGTTCTCCGAGTTGGTTAAATACAACCAGACAGTCGATGGATATTCAATCGCTAATCTAACCGATCCAGATGGTAAGTACAAGCCGACACACGTACGTATCATCGAGCTAACAATGACACAGAGTACGCAAACCAGGTCCCCGATGGAGCTTATACGCTTGCCTCGGTCGCAAAGATCATCGAATGGACCCAGGGATACTCTGAAGAATTCTCAGTGAACGTTGAAGCCAACTGGTCGCTGATTGCAGGAAATGTTGCATTGCCCTTTGCACCGTCTGGAATCTTGACAGAATTCCTTGGAGCAAACAACACGGCTGTGATCAAGCAAGATGATGTCGACTTGATCAACTATCCCTTGGATTACAGCTCTGAGAATTACACCAGAGAAGATAAGCTTACCTCGCTTGACTACGTGAGTACCTGGATGAATACATGTCTCAAAAACATACTAATGGAAAATAGTATGCTGTAAAGCAATCTCCAGATGGACCTGCAATGACTTACAGTCTTTACTCAATCTCCGCTAATGCACTCTCTCCGTCTGGCTGTTCTTCGTTTACATACGCATTAAACGGATTCAAAGCATATACCCGTGCGCCTTGGTATCAATTCTCCGAACAGCAAGTCGACAACTTCACTCTCAATGGCGGCACGAATCCAGCATTCCCTTTCATGACTGGAGCTGGTGGTTGGCATCAGGTTGGCCCAATGGGATGGCTCGGTGCTCGAGTGGTAGAGGATCAACTTATCCTTCAGCCAGCTCTACCACCTCAGATCCCTTATGTCAGCCTGCGCACCGTCATCTTTGGCGGAGCAGGAATCAAGGCCACCATGAACTACACTCACACCAATTTGACCCGAATGGACGTGTCCACCTATCTGCCACCAAACAGTAGTGACATCTATGCAAATCAGTCGATGCCAATCACCATCGGCTTTTCCCTCGAAGAAGGCCGTAATATCAGCATAGCCATGGGACAAACGGTGACGATCGAGAATCGTGTATACTTCGACAATCTCACCACGCCTGGAAACCTGGTCCAATGCTTGCCGGTCACTTCAGAAGAAGAGTATCAACCAGGCCAGTTCCCTTTGGCAGCCGTTGATGGAGCTGCCAGTACTCGTTGGCAACCCAGAAACCGCCAGCCCGCAAGTTTGACTGTCGATATGCAGAACGTGGATTACCAGCCATTGACGGGTGTATCGTTTGACTGGGGAAGCCGTCCACCGACAGCAGCCCGCGTGCTCGTCTACAACTCCACGAGCGGGTCAAACGGCAGTCTCACTGATATCCAAACGGCAGTGTTCTCTGACATCGCCATCTCGATGCCGTACAATGCTGCTACCAACGATGTCGTCCAGGAGTATACCGGTAATATGTCGTACTTCAGGTTCTCAGCTCCTATTTGGTCAGGGCAGTATGTCACACTCGAGATCAGTGGCTGTCTAGCAACAGGAGACCAGCTGGGCGCTACAGTAGCCGAGTTCAATTTATTGGGCGCCAATGGTACAAGTGTGGTTGGAAGCGGTGTCAGCTCTAACGGAACATCTTCAAATGCGACCACCATCATTGTTACTCCGAGCTCAACAAGAGGATCGGTAAGCTCGCTGGCAACCGCATCGATTACGGCCACGAGAACTCCAAGTTCTCCGTCACTTCTTGCATCAAACACAGGCTTCAAGTCCGTTAGTGGATCGGGACTCTTGTGGCTATTCACTGGCATCGTGATGGTTGTGAGCTTGCTGTAAAGTTGCAGGAGTTGTTCTATGTGGTAGAGGATACCCATATACCAAGAAGATGGCTGGGGAAAAAGGGTGAGAAGTTTGCAGGGTCGCTATAGTGAGATATGATAGTATCCATGGCAAGCATGTTCAAACCGAAGTTGATAATGTGAAAATGCGCGATGTAGGGAGCCTTGGAAAGGGAGGCAGATAGTCCGAGATAGAAGTGCTTAGAAGAAGTTAGGATGCGGGCGGGCCAAGGCGAAATTGCTTAGGGTCCAGCCCCGCTACAGTTCAATCAAGCGGCGGTCGCGGCTGTCGCCGACGTGTTCATAAGGAATCCCGCGGTCGCTCTTTCTTCCCCAGCTCTCCATCACTCGATCCTCGTCCGTTTGTCACATCGCAACACAGCAACAACCCGTCAAAATGGCTCTTAATCCTCAAGTGACCAACTTGGTCATCATCCTGTACGCACGCGACACTCTTGGAAATGGACTGGACGCAAAAATTGACTAGGAGGCAGGTTCATGATGCAGGTTTCCAAGAAGGTGGCCTTCGAAGACCCCAACGTCCTGATGGCAGTTCGCGCACTCTACATCGTGTCCAACCTTGTCATTGCCGGCATCTACCTCTACGTACAGGCACAGATCAACAAGAAGAAGGGTCAGTAGTGATCGAGTCGCGCGGCAGCAAGAAGAAGCATAAAGCTAACTGAAATGACAGATCTCACCGTCATCAAGTACGTTGAGCCCGCACCCATGGGATCGACCGAGGAGCCCAAGCCCGTCACCACCACTGTGCACGCATACGACGCTCAGCAGCTCCGTGGCTTGTTCAAGAGCCAGGTCATGGGTGTCGGCATGATGGCCGTCATGCACCTCTACTTCCAGTACACCAACCCTCTCCTCATCCAGTCCATCATCCCCCTCAAGGGCGCCTTCGAGGGCAACTTGGTCAAGGTTCACTTGTTCGGACAGCCTGCAGTTGGCGAACTCAAGAGACCCTGGAAGGCCTCTGGCGGTCTCATGGGCGGTGCCGGCGGTGATATCAAGACCGACAAGAAAAGCATCGAAGCCGCAGAGGCTAGTGGCCGCGGTGGTGCCAAGCAAGATTAGAGAGATCAGCTCGAGCACGCGTATGGTATACTTATGTGCATGCATGTACGTCTAGATAGAAAAGTGGAAGCGTCGGGTGCTTTTGTCATAGCACAGCGCAAATGGCCAAAACACTACCACATTCTGTTATCTGGCAGTGGAAACAGGAAACGACTAATAAAAGATTATGATATTTTGTTATCTGGTGGAAGCATCAAAGTCGAAAGCAATTAAAAATAAAGGGGCGTGATTATGATGGTTGCGGAGAGCTCTCGAGTTTAGCCGATGAAAGTGTGTGGACGTGCGTGGTCTTGGGTGCTCTGGGTCGTCCACCTATACATGTTACATTGCACCACCGACGACTCGTCTGCCCCGAGCTGAGCCAACACGGGCAAACGCCAGGCAACACCAGCAACTCGCCAATGCTCCAGACGTCCTAAAAAGCACCATCCCCGACAGAGCAGGAGAGAGCGACGACGAGAGCGCGCGCTCGAGGCAGCACGAGACCGGCCGCCATGGCATACCAACAAACGGGCGGCATGCTGAACAACGCCGCCAATGTCGCCCAAGCGAACGACCACCATGGACCCCAGGGTGCCGAATACACGTTGCAGGGTATGTTTGACCGACGTCTTTGGCAACCTGCTGGCTGACGCTAGCAACCCAGGCGTTATGCGCTTCCTCCAGATCGAATGGCACAACCACGAGCGAGCCCGGAACGCATGGGACATTGAACGCGCCGAGATGAAGGCCAAGATCGCAAAGCATGAGGGCGAGTCTCGCCATGCAAAGAGAATCAACGAGCAGCTCGAACGACAGGTCCGCATGCTTGAAAGCGCCCTCAAGCAGGAGCGGAGGAAGAAGGGCAGCGACCCCAATGCGCCCCTACAACCAGACGTTGCTGCTTCGCACTCTGCCAGACGTCAGTCCATATCCACTCAAGTCGCACACGGCCGACCAACTGACCTGTCGTCCATAGCATCCCACGACGTGCACAACTCATTCCTCGACACTACTCCTGACAAGCAGCAGTACAGAGACAAGTCCAAGAAGTTCCTAGACCGATGCCTCCACGAAGTCCAATATCTGCTTAGTCCTCCGCCGCACCCTCCGCCGCCTCATGTGTCCATGCAGAACCCTTCAGCTTCATACACCGGCCTACCTGATCCTCCAGTCTCGCTCGATGAGCTCTACTTGCGTCGTGCCGGAAGATCCTACCCTCCATCTTCTCATGTACAGCTGCAGCCTCCGGTCAATCTCTCCGCCGAGGACCAAAAGCGTCACCTCGCTCTGTCCATGCCCCCTGCACAACCTCCTACCCATACTTTACCTCAGCCTCCGCAGTCTCAATTCGTACCACTGGACGAGCCCGTAGAGCAAGTCACCCATTCCTACGATTCATATGGTCGCCCTGTCGCTTCCGCTCCAGATGCCGCTCCTCGCTCCATCGTCACCCAGGACTCCTCGGCCGATGGCTGGAATTTTGACGACCAACAACCTCTGCCCGAACAACCTCCTACTGAATTGCCCCAGCCTCCCCGAAGACCCGACACGGACTTGTTCCCTAGTGCTGCAAACCCTCCTTCAAGATCCCCTCCGCGTACTGGTTCGGGTCGTCGCAGATCGTCAGGCTCGCAAGGAATGGCCAGGAGAAGAAGCTCCGGCTCTCACGATCTTCACGATAGTGGCTCCGAGCTTACCGCAAAGACGGATCCGACTCAGTTCAAGGTCAAATTTGCTCTCCGCGGTCATCTTGATGTTGTACGCTCCGTCATTTTCACTGGCGGCGGCAGCCCGTCTGAGCCCGAAATTTGCACTGCTGGCGACGATGGTACCATAAAACGCTGGATCATACCCGCTAGCTACACCAACTTCCAGAACAACGCAAACAATGATCTGGATATTGCTTGTTACTTTACCCACCGTGGTCACGAGGGTGTAGTTACTTCTCTCGCAGCATGCCCTTCGACCAGCTTCTCGACAGGAGGTCGTGTGTCGGGAGATGGCTGGATTTTCTCCGGTGGTCAAGACGCAACGGTACGTGTCTGGGAACGTGGGCGAGTCGATCCTAAGGCTACTCTGGAAGGCCACACGGACGCTGTCTGGACCGTTTGCCTCCTACCTGGAACTGTTTCGTCCGTCTTTGGTTCCCAGAGCTCGAACTTCGGTGGACCCGATCGTATCCTGCTTGCCACCGGTTCTGCAGACGGCACAGTCAAAATCTGGTCTGTCAGTGCTCCTCCACAATTGGTATCTCCGCAAGCAGGTTCACGACGTGGCGGTAGCCGTCGTCACTCCGTCACATCTGGCAGCAACCATCCCAGCTCTCCTCAGCCCAACGTGGCTACAAGTACGCCATTCCATTACACGCTTGTTCACAGCATCCAGCGCGAGTCTGTTCCAGGGGTTTCACCTACCTGCATCTCTCCTCTCAGCCCATCAGGCGAGAACTTTGTCGTTTCATACACGGATTCGAGCGTACTTATCTTCGATACACGGACTGGTGAGGAAATCATTGGAATGGCGAGTAATGAGACGTATGACGGAACCTTGGCTACAAGCATCAATGCCGTAGTTGCCACTAGCAGTGCATCGCTCGGCCTGGAAACGGGATCGTCGTACATGGATAGAGCGGACCAAGAAGAATCCGTGGGCGCCGGACCGACGGGCTCAGCACAAGGTGTCGAGGGCGTGATTGTCAGTGGTCACGAGGACCGATACATCAGATTCTTCGATGCAAACAGCGGTAAGTCTTACCTTTGATGAAAGCTCAGGGATTCTTTACTAATTGATAATAGGACAATGCACATACACGATGCTCGCACATCCTTCGGCCATCTCGTCACTGTCTTTATCCAAGGACGGTAGAGAGGCTGTTTCAGCTGGACACGATGCATCGATCCGATTCTGGTCGCTTGAGAAGAGACAATGCACGCAAGACATTACGTCGCACCGACCCATGAGGGGCGAAGGTGTTTGCAGCGTAGTGTGGAGTCAGGACGGGAGATATGTCGTCAGTGCAGGAGGTGACGGTGTAGTCAAGGTGTTTGCGCGATAGCACCACCGTAAAGTCTTGCTAGACAGCATCCATTAACGATGTACATTAACGGGGCCACCAGAACCCTCTTTTGCCAAAACTTGACATGTGCGGCAAACAAATGTGAAGTGATACTAAGTTTTCATCTGCTATTTGTAAAGGAATATGTACCTATTTGATAGTGGATGGGATGGGAAAAGACAAGCCTATCAGCCGCCTTGAATGAATGAGCCAAAAGCCGTACTCGATCGCTTGGAAATAAATGAGTAGTACAAAGCATCATAATGTCGTGTTTCGCGTAACCTGCTTTCTTCTTTCGTTTTTTCACAGATGACATGGGAGTAGTTGGGATAAAGCGGGATGCAGAGTAAGGGTGATGGGAAAAGAGGCAGAATCACGCCTCGCCAAATAGCCTTGCGGTAATGTCACCCATGTACTCTTCCTCGAGTTCGTAGTCCTCGCCGTCGTTCTTGTCGATACCAGTGAATTCGAAGGCGGCCACTACGGTTGGGACGTCGAAGCCCATGGCGGAGAAGCGATCGACTAGGGATTTGTTGTATCCGTGATACCTGTAGCCACGTTGGTTAGCAAAGAATTTATTTTGTGATGAAGGTGGTGCAAAGGGCAGACATACTGAGCGATTTTTGCAGCTTCTGCCTTGTCCCGTTTCTGCTCTTCCTTGTTCTTGAGTGTCTCTTCGGTTACACCTCCACTTCCCTCTGCACCGGTGCCTTCGGAGCCGGGGGCACCCCGAGGAGCACCGGCGTATTTGATTGCCCATTCACGGGCGACGTGTTCAAACTCTTTGGGATTTGTGATGAGCATGCGAGCGACCTCTGCGTCTTGGGGATCTTTTGGTTCGGGAGAGGATAGTAGTGATTGCAGAGAAATGAGAGCGGACTTGAGGGTGAGGACAGGGGACCAGGCTGAGCCTAGCGTATCGAGGCAGATGGCACCCTGAAGACGAACATGTTAGCAAGAGGAAGTCGGGCAGGAACGGTGGTTAGACGGACTGTAACACTCGAGATGTTTGGGTGCCAGATCTTTGTGGTGAACTTCATGACGGGTGGCTGGAAAGGGTAGTCGTTTGGAATCTTAATGTCGACGTGATAAGTAGCACCGTGGTAGGGAGTATCGGGCGGGCCGCGAAAGACGCCCTTGAAATGTGTCAAGTCATCGAGAGTATCGGAGCCGGTTTGGGCCTTGTTCAGCGGCTCGAGCGAGACGCCCGAGTGCGAGTCTTTCTGGACATCCTGGATTTCCTTTGCCAGGCGGCGGTTCCTGTTCGCCGCCATGGCTGTGGGTATGATAGGGTAGGCACAGAGAGGGAGTGGTTTGATCGGAATCGGGAGTGTATAGTCCGAGTCCGGAGCCGAGTGAAGGACGGATTCGAGCGTGTATATAGACCGGGTTGGGACGAGAGGCGAGGGAGTGAGAGTGGCGGGTACGAAGAGGCGGTTGTTCAGATGTATTGCAGTAGTGCGTATCTTGGATCGAGGGCGAGGACAGAGAGTCTTCGAAGTCGGAGTTAGTGGTACTTGAGATGGTTACAGCAGATTAAGCTTTGACCAGGTGCATCATCGCTCGCCGACACAATCAACGGAGCGTCTGTCTGCAGCTCCCGTCGCCATCACCTCGCCTGACATCCATCACGCCGCCATCCAGAGCACTCTCCTCGACAACACATCGCTCCGTCCATCCCGCTGCTCGTCCAGCTGAACAACCCGACCCAAGAAACAATCTCCTCTGCGCCGTCCTCTAGCCACTGTAGCCACACCCGCCATCAATCATGGTACGTCTCCGTCTTGCTGTGCATCTCGTCTTTCCATCGTGCTGACCATCACACAGGGTGCGAACCAGTCTGGCCTTGGAGGTGGTCCTCCCGGTCAGGGAGGCGACGACAAGGACAAGAAGAATGCTAAGGTACCCTCGCCTCCATCTACCAGACCCATCACTCCTGCTTACACTCCCGCAGAAGGATAAGCCCAAGTACGAGCCTCCGCCACAGCCCACCACTCGCATCGGCCGCAAGAAGAGAAAGCAGGCCGGTCCGAATGCCGCCGCTAAACTCCCCAACATCTACCCTACCGCTCGCTGCAAGCTCCGATACCTGCGCATGCAACGCATCCACGACCATCTGCTACTAGAGGAGGAATACGTCGAGAACCAGGAGAGACTGCGCAAGACCAGAGCTGCAACCGCTCAACAGCCCTCGTCCGCCCCTGCTAACGCCGATGGCCTGGACCGCAACGCCGACGAGAGAAGCCGTGTCGACGACATGAGAGGCAGCCCCATGGGCGTCGGAAACCTTGAGGAGCTCATCGACGACGACCACGCCATTGTTTCGTCTGCCACTGGTCCCGAATACTATGTCAGCATCATGTCCTTTGTCGACAAGGACTTGCTCGAGCCTGGCGCAAGCGTTCTTCTGCATCACAAATCCGTCTCGGTCGTCGGTGTCTTGACAGACGACGCCGATCCTCTCGTCTCCGTCATGAAGCTTGACAAGGCCCCCACCGAATCATACGCCGACATTGGTGGTCTGGAACAGCAGATCCAAGAAGTCCGTGAAGCCGTCGAGCTGCCCTTACTCCACCCCGAGCTGTACGAGGAGATGGGTATCAAGCCACCAAAGGGTGTCATCCTTTACGGTGCTCCCGGTACTGGAAAAACACTACTTGCAAAGGCCGTCGCAAACCAAACCAGCGCTACCTTCCTGCGTATCGTTGGTAGTGAACTGATCCAGAAATACTTGGGTGACGGTCCCAGACTCGTAAGACAGCTCTTCCAGACCGCCGCCGAGCATGCCCCCAGTATCGTCTTCATTGATGAGATTGATGCTGTCGGTACCAAGCGTTACGAGTCCACCTCGGGTGGTGAGCGTGAAATCCAACGTACTATGCTCGAGCTTCTGAACCAGCTGGACGGTTTCGATGATCGTGGTGATGTCAAGGTTATTATGGCTACCAACAAGATCGACACACTGGATCCCGCTCTTATCAGACCTGGTCGCATTGACCGCAAGATTCTCTTTGAGAACCCTGACCGTAAGTTTTATATCGAGAACCCATTAACGTACCCCAAACTAATTTCCATACGTAGAAAACACCAAGCGCAAGATCTTTACCCTCCATACATCAAAGATGTCTTTGGCTGAGGATGTTGACCTTGAAGAGTTCATCAACCAGAAGGATGACCTCTCGGGTGCTGATATCCGTGCCATGTGCAGTGAAGCTGGTCTCATGGCGCTGAGAGAACGTAGAATGAGGGTGAACATGGCCGATTTCAGACAGGCCAGAGAGAGTGTGCTCAAGACCAAGAGCGAGGGCGAGCCCGAAGGTCTCTATCTGTAGTTTTGCTCATTCGGCCGCTGGGCCACATGCACGATCGAAGGTTGTAATACTATATAGCATACAATGGGAGTCCACACATGATGATATGAACGCTTTTCGTGTATAATTTTTTAATTTGGTGACTTTTGAGCCGGCCGATAGGGAAGATCATCGCGAAACGGCAACAAGCTTCCAACGAGGATTTCCAGCCGACCTCGGCGTAGTCATCATAATTATACCTACAAACCCACTTTCATCATACCAATTGTCTTCTCGTACCCCTAGAGATTACTTTGTATGCCTTGCTGAATTTGACAGCAATTGAGGAATTGGAAAAGTGCATACGTGCAGAGATGGAGTCACACGAGCAGATTGCCTACCTGGGCCCAAAAGCCTCGTACACACATCAGGTAAGATAAAACTCCCTTGACTGCTTCCTACAGCTAGAAATATGATCTCGTAGCCTTGGAAACATGAATGATATCGTATGGAGGTTCTTTCCGTGCTCTCGGAGGAGAAAGATGATGTATCCAGTGGTCTACCCTAAAGCAGTCACAATTGCTTCTTAGCTCACAAGGCTTATATCGAGAACAGGCAACACTAAGTGCATTCGACTCAGACAACTACACCTTCTCTCCACAGACAACAATTGAAGACGTCTTCAGCCAAGTACAATCCGGAAAAGCCAACTTCGGCGTCGTCCCATTCGAAAACTCTACCAACGGATCTGTAGTGTTCACACTGGACTTGTTTGCCGATCAGAGTGCAAAACATCCTGATATTGTGGTTTGTGGCGAACGATATGTGGAGGTACATCATTGTTTGCTTGGACACCCTGCAGCTGCTGGGCAAGCACATGCTACTGGAACGACTAAGGCATTGAAAGAGGGAACGAGAAGTCCGAGCAGTTCTGGCCATGCTACGCCTATACCTGGTAACCCTAACCCTAGCAATTCTCGTGCAGCGCCATTGACGGATCTCTCTCATATCAAAAAGCTATATTCGCATCCACAGGCTTGGGGACAATGCAAGACCTTTTTGTCATGTTATCTCAAAGGCGTCGAGCGCCAGGACGTCTCCTCCACCTCTCGAGCAGCAGAATTAGTTGCAGCAGACGAAACAAACACCACAGCAGCAATCAGCAGCGGTATCGCCGCTCAAATGACCGGTCTAGATTTCCTGGCCCGCGATATCGAGGACGAAAAAGATAATGCGACGCGCTTCTTTATTATCCGCAGACGAAGCCTGGAGGACACGTCGCCTTCTCCTGATAAGGAGGATAGTCAGCAACATACTCTGGCTTACAAGTCATTGCTTTCTTTTACGATTTCTCATACGGATGCGGGGGCACTGGCTGATGCTTTGGCTGTTTTCAAGACTCAGGGTATCAATTTGACTAGCATCAATCCTCGCCCAAGCGGTGAGGCACCCTGGCATTACATGTTTTTTGTCGAGTTCTCTGGTAGACGGGGTCAAGCTGCAGTCGACGACACATTGACTGGCTTGGACAAAGTCGTCAGGTCTTGGAGATGGCTAGGCAGTTGGGAGAATGCTCTGCAGCAGAAGCAATGAAGAATCATCTGAAAGAAAATTAAGGGTATAGAAAACAAAAACAAGAATAACTTCGGAATCCATGCAACTAGTGCTACATCCACTCCTTGGTTTTGCAGGCCCGGTCTCCTGCCGGCGCCGAGATGTGGAACGTGAAGAAAGAGAAGTCCAGCAAGACAAGTCTTACCATTCGGGTGAGCCTTGTAGCATCTCTGAGATGCTAAGGAGGCTTGGCCCAGAAGAGGGAGGAGGTGTGTAGAAAGCAAACAGCAAAAAAAAAAAAAAGAAACCCATGAAAGCCAGTCATCAATCCCAAAGCCCAAAAACGCAGACAGACAACATCTCAACGTCTATGCGACGTCCTTCTTTCCCTTCTTCTGTTCGACCTTGAGCAGCAGAGCGCGGTTGATGGATGGAAGCACACCACCAAAGGCGATGGTGGCACGGATGAGAGTGTCGAGCTCCTCATCACCGCGGATGGCGAGCTGAAGGTGGCGAGGGGTGATGCGCTTGACCTTGAGATCCTTTGCGGCGTTGCCGGCAAGCTCGAGGACTTCGGCAGTCAGGTATTCGAGGACGGCAGTGACGTACACGGCGGCCTTTGCGGCAACGCGCATCTTGTTCTGCGAGTGCGACTTGAGGAAACGCTTGACACGACCGCAGGGGAACTGTTTGAGAATGTAAGAAGTCGGGTTTGACGCGTCATTGGGTTTGGCAGCTTAAGACGTACCTGCAAGCCGGCCTTTGCCGAGTGCGACTTTTGCGTCTTGCTGGAATCGCCTGCCTTGCCGCCGGTCTTGCCGCCAGTCTTTCCTGTAGGTTGGCAGTGTCGTTAGTAAAAGAGAGGTTCGAGGCACGCGATGTGGACATGGTGTTGGCGTACCCTTGCCGCCAGGCATATTTGGTCTTGTCGAGTTTCGCGTGTGTTGTTGGGTTGTTTAGGAGAATGCGACCGCCTGTACGCGTGTCCTGACGTGTGATACGGTGGTTGTGTTGAGTTGATAAAAGTTGGTCGTGGATAGAAGGGCGAACGACGCGTCGGAAGCTGAGAGGTTTCTTTAGGATGATGGAATCAGCGGGGGGGCTTGCTTCCAAGGGATTTGTTGCCAACCGAAAGTCAACGGCTGGATCCCAGATACGACAGAGGTCGCGAAGAATGTAGAAAAGGCCGGCGGGGCTGCCACTGTTTGTACCACATGTCTGCCTGGTTGGATCTTTCCAATGTCAATATTCTCCTGTCGTCTGTTGAGTGTTCGCTGCAAGTCAATTCCAAAACCAGTGCCTGTTGGTAGCCATTGCCAGGCCACTGTCCTGTACCATATGGGAAAGCATGAATCTCCCTTGAGACCACAGCACCTACCTGTCTGTATCAGTCTATTTGGCAGTCTTCTATGACTGACAGTTGAGTCATTTTGTGTGGAAGTTGAGAGTGCTTTGTTACCAATATGTTAGGCCTCACCAGCAGAAGATGGTTGTGTTAGGTGGTTCAACGGGTGTATGCTCCTCGCTGACACTCCAGAAAGAACAAACCTGTTGTGTGACAGAAGACCAAATGAGGTTGAAGATGGATGCTATAGCATAGCATCATGTATCTGACATCGACTTGTTTGTTCTGCTCTTCCTCTCACGCCTAAACACGATTGCCGTGTTGAAGCGGATTCGAGCGACTGCCGAAATCTACCCGGCTACATCTTCTTAATCAATGGCCTCACACCACATTGTTAAACATACATTAGACGCCATTGAGATATAGATTTGATAGTCTTACTCACTGTACCAGTTGCACAACTAGTGCTAGGGCTTTTCCAGGTGTTGGCCTCATCAATGTCGTTAGGAAGGGCCTCGTACCAAATGTGTTCTTGGGACAGGGTCATGCCGGAAACACGACCTCAAAACACAAAACACTACTTTTAACTAGCCACGGTGCTTGCATGGCGAAGAATAACCTCTCTCCCTGTTCTGGCTATATTCTCGCACCACCCTCGTGAGTGTTGATTCATCTGTACTTGTGGTTGCTGAGATATTCTCCCATCGCATGTTTTAGCCGCGTTCCTTCAAAAGGTCTTGTACAATCGCACGTGTTCCACCTTCCAATGACCTGCAATTGTTGATAACTACCCACAAAGTATTTTTATACCATATGAGCAGCTCTCAGAGCTACATTTGTTATTGCTCGGCTATAACAAAGATCATTCATGCGCCGCCCGACTCCATATGATGCTATTGCCTGGCCGCATTGAACCGTACTCACGACATGAGCTGACTATATATACGTTTACACGCAAACCTGATCAATAATCACATCCGGTGTGGTCTAACGGCTAGGATTTCTCGCTTTCACCGAGGAGGTCGGGGTTCGATTCCCCGCACCGGAACATCTTCTTTTGTTTT